>JAINUW010000220.1:600000-898143 GCA_020205615.1 Panax quinquefolius | reverse complement strand
ATCTTATTTCATTAAAAATACTTGCATTTGACGTGATTCTAGGGATTGATTGGTTAACTACTTATCATGCAAAAATTGATTGTTTTTAGTAAGGTTGTTAGCTTTCATATTCTAATCAACCTATTATCTGAATTCAAACGACCAAACCATTAAAATCAATCACGGTCATCTCAAGCCATAAAAACATTACGTTTATTGAAAAAGCGGATGTCAAGCTTTCTTAGCTCATGTCATGATTTAAATAAAAATCGTCGGTTTTAAACGATATTCCTATTGTTAATAAATTTCTGACGTATTCCCAGAAGAACTTCACAGCCTACCCCGAGCGTGAAATTGAATTTTATATCGACCTTGAACCCGGTACAAAACCTATTTCCAAAGCGCCATATCGAATGGCTCTATTGAACTTGAGTTAAAGACCCAATTGCGAGGAATTGTTAGACATTGGCTTTATTAATCCCAGTACTTCTCCTTGGGGTGCTCCCATTACTATTCGTGAAGAAGAAAGATGGGAGTATGCGACTTTGTATTGATTATCGGGAGTTGAATCATGTCACCATCAAAATAGGTATCCATTGCCGCGTATTGATGACTGTTTGACCCGATTGCAGGAGCCAAATTCTTTTCAAAGATTGATCTTCATTCCGGATATCACCAATTGAAGATTAGAACCGTGACATTCAAAGGCGGCTTTCGGAACTCGATGCGGGCATTATGAATTCCTAGTCATGTCCTTTGGATTGACTAATGCTCCTACGCCTTCATGGATATGATGAACCGAATATTCAAGGAATATTTAGATCACTTTGTGGTCGTCTTTATTGATGACATCCTTATTTATTCCAAAAGCGAAGTGAAGATCATGAGCAACACTTGAGTGACACTCCAAAAGCTTCGTGAATATAAGCTTTATGCCAGTTGAAGAAATCGAGTTACGGCTTGAAGAAGTAGCATTCCTTGGGCACGTGGTATCAAGTCATGGAATATCTGTTGACCAAGCAAAGATTGAAGCTATTCAAAGTGGGAACAACTTAAATCGATGATGCCAAAATCGTAGCTTTCTCGGTTTAAATTTGGTTATTATCGGAGATTAAATGGAAGGATTTTCTCGAATCGCTACTCCATGACTCGGTGACTCGGAAAGATACAAAGTTCGGTTGGAGCGAAGAATGTGAGAAGAGTTTTCAAGAACTTCGAGAGGAGACTTATTTCGGCTTTTTACGATACCATCGGCTCGGAGGATTTGTCATCTACGGTGATGCTTGAGCAAAGGTTGGGATGTGTTCTTATCTGACATGGAAAAGTTATAGCCTATGCCTCATGACAACTCAAAGAATATGAGAGGAATTATCCTACTCATGATCTAGAGTTGGCATTGTTATCTTTGCTTAAAAATTTGGAGGCATTACTTGTATGGGGAGAAAGTGGAGATCTTTACGGATCATAAAAGCCTCAAATATTTCTTCACTCAAAAGGAACTCAACATGTGACAACGGCGTTGGCTTGAAGCTGTTGAAAGATTATGATCATACCATCCACGGAAAAGCGCGTGGTAGTAGGCGCGTTGAGTAGAAAATCATATGCAAGTATGGAGTGCGATATTGTCAGCCTAACGAAAGGCCCATTTTGTGTGACTTGCAAAGGATGGAGATAGAGTTAAAGACTCGAGGGGCGCGTGTGATGATAGCGAGTATCTGAGTAGGGCCGACTTTAATCGATAAAGTTAAAAGTTTGCTTTCAAGCTCTGGGACACTGAGGCGATGCGTATGAGGAAGAAAGTGCAAGAAGGTGCTATCTTAGGAAGCAAGAATCGATGAAGAAGGAATACTTGAGTCGACTCAGGACTTTGTGTTCCTAACGACATTTGATTTAAAGTATAATATCATGATGGAGGCGCTGACACACCATTAGCAATCCATCACAGGAGTACTAAAATGTATCATGATATTAGGCCATACATTTTGGTGGAGCAATATGAAGAGAGATAGCGTTGTTTATCTCAAGGTGTCTAACTTGTCAACGAGTGAAAGCGGACATCAAGTACCAAAAGGTCCATTGCAACCACTTGAAATTCCGAAATGGAAGTGGGAGCACATTACCATGGATTTAAGCACTGGGGTCTTCCTAAGGTTTCTCAAGGCATTGATGCGATTTGGGTCATTGTTGATAGATTGACCAAGTTTGCTCATTTCTTCTGAAATCGAGAAACTTATACACTTGAAACGTCTTGCTCAGTATGTACATAAACAGAGATTGTAAGATCGCATGGTATCTTGCGGTATCCATAGTTTGATCGAGACCCAAGATTCACTTCACGATTTTGGGTTAGTTTGCAAAAAGCTATGAGCACGGACTTACGATTTAGCTCTCGGCATATCATCCTCGAATCGGTAGGACGATGGAGAGGACTATTCAAACTCTTGAAGATCTATTAAGACTACGTGTCCTTGATTTCAAGGGGAGTTGGGACAAGTTCTTACCATTGGTGGAGTTTTCCTACAACAACAGTTATCAAGCAAGTATTGGCATGGCTCCATTCAGAGCGTTGTATGGAAGAAAGTGTCGTTCTCGGTATCTTTGGGATGAGGTGGGTGAAGCAACGTTGTTGGGGCCGGAGTTGATACGTATGACTACGGAAAAGATTCAAATGATCCGGCAACGTATAAAAACCTCTACAAAATCGACAAAAGAGTTATCTTGATCTTCATCGAAAGGACGTGGAATTCGATATAGGAGATCATGTGTTGTTAAGAGTTGCTCCATGGAAAGGAGTTGACAAGATTTGGAAAGAGAGAAAACTTAATCCTCGATTCATCGGTCCATTTTAATCCTCGATCGAGTAGGAAGCGTGGCCTATAGACTCGCTTTCTGCTTAAATATGTCTCGTGTTCATAACGTTTTTCACATATCTATGTTACGTAAATATATGAAAGACCCGAACCATATTATTGAGTTAGAACCGATGAAATAGTGGAAGATTTGGCGTATGAAGAGGTTCTGCTCAAATTTTGGATAAGAAGGAACATATTCTACGCTCGAGGTTATACCTCAAGTCGAAAGTTTTGTGGAGGAACCACGATGTTGAGAAATGACTTGGGAGTTAGAATCGAAATGAAATCAAGGTATCCTTACCTCTTGACATACCGAATCGTACCCTAATTTCGAGGCGAAATTTCATAAGAAGGGAGGTTGTAAGACCCGACTTTTATAAATAAAGATGAATTTTTCTATAAATATTATTTTGAATATTATGGAATAAATTTGATATAATGTTATAGTTGTGGGTAATATTTATAAATTTTGCAAAGTATGCAAGTTGTTATAAAATATTAGTTTGGTTTAGAATATTCTTTTTGTTAGGGAATATTAATTACAATAGCTCAATCATTGGTGGACCCCAATGAATTATTGTCGGATTGAAAAAGCAACAAAATATTTTATAAAAATAACGGCGGAGGTGTTACCGTTAAAAGCTGTTGAACTACCCTATGTGGTAAAATGCGATGTCTGGCGTGGTTGCGTAGTAGTACGGTATTGATTATTGATGCTTCGTGAGAAGTCACTTTCGGTATGCTCAATTATTACTCTGATAATTCTTTGCATCATATCTTTTATATTATTGATTCAATTATTGTCAAGATTATCATCATATAATATGTTATAGTATTAAATCAATAATTGAGACGATAAGTTATAAATGATTAATAATTGTTGAAAGATTAAATATGTGTTGATGAAAAAAATGATTTGTGGTAAGTTTGATTATTTTATGGGGGCTCATATATCATCATCTAAGAGTCTCTTCTTCAATAGTATTTACCTTAGCGTCGATAGTAAATTACCTTCGTCGATAGTAATTACCCTTGTGAATAGTATTTACCTTAAATCGATAGTAATTACCTTCGTCGATAATAATTACCCTTGTGAATAGTATTTACCTTCGTCAATAATATTTACCTTCGTTAATAGTAATTACCTTTACCGGACGTCCGAACCACTTGTCGTTTCACATTACAGTGTCCGAACCACTTGTCGTTTCACATTACAGCGCGCCAAACCACTTTTCTTTTCACATCATTAGTCGTGCAAGCCACTTGCCTTTTCACACGGCGGTGCTAAGCTAGAAATCTTCTATAAATAGAGGCCTGAGGGCTTCATTATTTTTCACGAATTCATTCAAGCTATAGAGAGAAAGTATAGAGAGATAAGAGAGAAGAAGAAGAGTATTTTGTTACTAACTGCTGCAGTATTCAATCTCCTACCAAATATAAGGGGTGTTATTCTTTCTTATTCATGAAGAGAACTGTTGTTATTCCATTGCTTATTATTCTGTTGGAATAACTTTGTGTCACGTGGTTTACCCTATACTTGGTGACATTCTTCTATTATTACATTGGAACATCACATGCATGTGTTTTACACGGACTGGTTCCATCTTTATTATTCTGTTGGAACATCCATGTCTATGTGTTTTACACCTTCGGACTGGTTAAAAGTCTTTATCATTACATTGGAATATCCTATCTGTGTGTTTTACACCGATCGGTTCCATCTTTATTATTACATTTGGAACATCTTTGTCGATGTGAATTTCACGACTGGTTCCGTTATTTATTATTCATTGGAATAACTTTATGCATGCGATCTATCGCATGCATGGTGATTTCTTTTGTTATTCCATTCTTTATTATACCCAGTTGGTTAAAACTTTGACTTCTATACTCCATGAAATTAGTGGAATATCTTTGATATTTGCGTTTCATCCAGTATCTTTTCATGAAAATATTCTTCTGATCATTCTTGAATTTTACTCTACAAAACAGTATTATGTTGATAATTTGGACGTTAATAATTCCTGGATAAAATAATTCTTGAACTTGTTTTATTGAATTCTTATATCATTGTCATCATCCGCATGTTTATATTTTTTTTTAAAGTCATCTGTGGCCTGTAGTGCATAGATGGACTTGGTATGATTATGACCAGAGACTATTCGGTGTAATCATGGTAGTAATGTTACAAATGATGTGGTAAAAATCCTCGATTAGCCGTAGTGCATTGATGGATGAGTTGTTGGCATGATCATGACCATTAATGAATACACAAATATTCTTGGCCGTGGTGCATGAATAATTGTGGTCGTGATCTTAAAGAATATCCTTGGCCGTAGTAGTGGGGGTGATTCGATGATGTGGAATATTTATTAAAGTGAGTCTCATTTATAATGATGATGAAAAACCTTTTAAAACCTAAAAGATAGTAGACTTTATTTTCTACTTGGCTCTTTTAATGGATTGCATATTCATTGCAGCTTAAACCGGTTGTCTATTGTATTTTATCGGTTTAACATTGTTGAAGACTATTGATAATTTATTACGCATTATCTTAGTCATAATATTTCTTCTTGGGCTAGTTGAGCTCACCCTTTCTTTCAACTTTCATTCTCTTGAAATGAGAATATAAATTTGGGGCGAGTCGGGAAGCAGTGATGGTCACGAAGATAGCATTAGTAGTCCTCACTATTACGTGAAATAATGTGATAACAATTGTAATGAGGACTTTTTTTTGAGTTTGTATAATATCTAGTAGAGCGATATTTGTATTTAAACTCATAGTTTATGTCGTATTATACCTAGCGCTTATGTTAGTAAGTTGTATTTAAATTCTGTACCATGTAAGTGGCAACCCAAGATGGGTGATGTATACTTAATTTTGGGGGCGTCACAACAAACCTAACAGTTAGGAGTCCGTAGAATCAAAAACGGACTCAATTGGATGTTTAATGATCCAGTTATAAAGGTTGGAAGGAGGAATGGTCAAATTAGAGCAAGAACACAAAGCTATAGAATTTGGTTATGCTAACAGGCGCTGCAACGCCTGGCCCTAAGACGTTTCAAGCGCTGCCACGCTAGTCTACTTGGTCAACTAAAATTCAGTACCATTGCCACAACGCCGGTAGCCAAGCTAAATCGAACGCCTCAGCGTCGATCCCTGGCCATACACATATAAGAAGGTTTATAAGTATCGTTAAGGGTAATTAATTATATTTCATTTTAATTAACATTAAACACTTAATGTGGTATAATGAGAAATTTTAAAGACTTAACTTATTGTTATGTCTCGAATTAAAATAAGGTTGGTGCAGAATGAGATGAATGTAACTCAATAATTCCTAGTAAACATTATTCACATAGAGTGATATAATGAAAAGCTTTAAAGGACTTAACTAAATGTTAAATGTCAAACAAAGGAATGCGTGAAGGAAAATAAGATAAAAGTTTACTTATTTAACCTTAATTAAGTTTATAGAAATTAAACTCATAATATGGAATCATGACAAACTTTAAATACTCGATTGAACATCGGGTGACGATTAGAAGGAAATGTGTTAAAATGAAAGATGAAGACTAAGAGTCAATGTAATCTAATCGATTTTATTGTATGTGTAACTGATGCATGTGTATATGAACTTCTAAACTGATGTAGGATAAACGCAAAGCAATAAAGTTGTATTTGGTAATCTACGAGCCAGACAAGTCTTTCAGTTCCTATTTACCTTATAAACTTGGTATTTGATTGTTTGTAATCTTGAATGTTATATGCATGTGGGACTACATATGATAATTTATATACTGTGAAAGTCAATTTATGACTAAACTGATTGAGTTATTGAACTCAATCTTTAATTTAAATGTGAAATACAACATGTATGATATGTTAGTCAAATGATTATAATGAATAATTTGAGCATGATATTATGTGATACGTGATACATAAAAATAGTTAGATTTCCTGAGTTGTCGAGCTGATCAATCATGCAAAAATAACCCTTTTGCAGGTTAAAGATTCAAGGTAATGTTGTGCACTACTTGAATGATAAGGATCAGAAGTAATGTAACGAAAGTAATTATTTTAGACGAAGTAATTATTTTTGAACCATGTTTAAGGTTCTGAATTAAAATGTACTTAATGGTTTATGATGTGTAATAAATGTTGAGTTGTAAAGTTTGAGATATCTGATGTATAAGGGACATCGATTTGAGATATAAGATTTTATATATTAACTTTGCTAAGGTGAATCATAGATTAGATATGAGTCAAAGACATATAGATGATAAAGGTTGTGATTTAGGGTAATGAATGAAGAAAATAGAAAAGTATTAGTTATTTGATGATTGGGTAATATACCCATGAATTAATTATGTTTAATCTTAATTTGTTGTGTGTTCAAAGCGTTTTTAGAATTATTTTACTCGTTTTAGTGTGTTGTGGCAGGATGGTGTGTTGTTGGAGCAATTGGGAGCAATTAGGCTGAAGAAAAGGGGCAAGATTCACTTTACGACTTCTATAAGCGGGGCGCTATCCCTAAACTATAAAAAAGCAGTCTTGGGGCGCTAGTCTTGATTGACTTCGAGAAAGGGACACGTGCGTGGATCAGGCGTGGAATTGCTTTGACTTCTAGTTTGACTTCGTATTTGAAGTGTATTGGAAGCCTATTTGGAGGAGGATTGTTGGAATTGGGAAAGAAAAATATAAATTGACTGTTTGTATTGAATTGAGGGAGGCTACACAATTGGAGATTGAAGCAAGGGAGAAGAGTAGATCTGCAGGCTACAACTTGGAGTTTTTCTTTTCCTTTACTCTTTTAAATTGTGTAACTCTTTAAATATGATTTATCAAGTATCTGTGGTTTTTATTTTCATCATGAACTAATTCTTTTTATTAAGATTCCAATGGAACCTTTTATGTTTATGAATTGATTATTTAATTTATTCCAATTATTTGTGTTGAAGTGAATTGTTCATCATGCCTTGTATTTATTGATTAATTATCTGGTCAATAATTACTGTGTTACTCTAGAAGGAATTGAGAAAGGAATTATAGGGTTAGAACTGGGCAGGGTGACATATGACTTAGTTATTTACATAGTGAGTAATTAGGTTTGTGAATAGAATGAGAATATCTATTTGCCGCATGTAACACATAAGGAATTGGGATTGTAGCGAGTTTAATTCAATTGTTTTGCATAGAGATATAGAAAAATTAATCTGGGTTAAATAGAAGGCAATTGATCACTCGAGAGAGGGCTTTTGGCATTTGAGAATTCATGTTAACAATTCAGTAGACATAATAATTGGGATAGTTGAATAATTGATTTAATAATCATAATTGGGGAAATTGGAGTCTTAATTATCATTCATCTGCATTCAAATAATTCTTAATTTATTTTTGTTTTCTTTTGGCATAATTTCTTAATTTTATTTACAATTAGTTTTCTTAGTTTTAATAATCATAAGTTTTGGTTGTTTAAATAAAATTGAATTGATCTGATCTTAGTAGTTGGAATTTATTAATTAGAATTCTCTCGAGGGATCGACACTCTAATTTATCACTATATTACTTGTTGATCGTGTATATGCTTGCGTTTGCCTTGATTGAGAAATCAACCAACAAGTTTTTTAGCGTAGATTCTTTGGGGAATTCATTGTTAAAATTAATTCCATATTAGTTATAATCAATTAGGTCTTAATTTAAATGTTACTTAATTTTCTTCTTGTTTTTCGAGAATTCTTTGCAAGTGTATGCACACTAGATCAAGGACAAGAAGGGAACTTTTTCCTTATATCGACGAGATTGAAAGGAAACTCCTTAAAGGAAAATCGACTAGTGCGTTAACACCTGAGGAAGAAAAACTGGAGGAACAAGAAATTCCAACGAACATGGCAGGGAACGATCAGAAATCACTTCGGGACTATGTCATGCCCAATGTCACGGATATATAGTCAAGCATTAGGAGACCGGCTATCAATACTAACAATTTTGAGATCAAACCGGCAACCATTCAAATGATTCAAAATCAATGCCAGTTTGGGGGTGGTCCATTAGATGATCCGAATGAGCATATCTTGAGTTTCTTGGAAGTTTGCGACACTTTTAAATTCAACAATGTGTCGGAAGATGCTACGAGATTGAGACTGTTCCCATTTACTTTGAAAGATAAAGCACGCAGTTGGTTATATGCTCAGCCTCCTGACTCAATCCACACTTGGGATGACTTGGCTCAAAAATTTCTAGCTAAGTTTTTCCCACCAGCCAAATCAGCAAAACTACGGAATGACATTCATACCTTCGCACAGTTTGATTCGGAATCGTTGTATGAGGCATGGGAAAGGTTTAAGGATATGCTCCGCAAATGCCCACATCATGGAGTTCCACAGTGGATGCAATTAGCGATATTTTGCGATGGTTTAAAAGCATCCACAAGGGCAAGTATTGACGCAGCAGCAGGAGGAGCGATTATGTCTAAAAACCTCGATGAAGCATTTCAGTTGTTAGAAAAACGATGGCCACCAACAATTATCGAGTGGCCTGTGATTTAGGTCAAATCCTCCGGCGGCGAGGAAAGTATGATGTGGATTCGATAACATCTTTACAAGTGCAAATGTCCGCAATGGTTAAGCGATAGAATTAATGCCCTGATCCACTCAAAGCAGTAGCTATGGTATGTGAAATTTGTCTTTGGGGTCATCTGAACGGATCAATGTGCCATCAATCTTTGAAGCGACACAATATGTGAGGAATTATAGTAGGTCTACTCACCCTTTATCCGAACCAAAATACATATAATCCGGGTAGAAAATCATCCGGTTTTCATGGAGCAACAACCAAGTACAGAACAAGCACCGAGACAACAAAACAATTCCGGTTTCAAAACCGTACACAACAACCCGTCGAAAAGCAAAGTGGGAAGAAGCTTTGGAAAGATTTGTTAAGACAACCGAGAAAAGGTGCGATGAGAGTGATAAAAGATTGAATCAAGTGGAGTCAGTATACAAAGTCGATTGCGAGTATACAAAAGTCGATCGCATCAATCAAAACTTAGAAAATCAATTGGGATAATTGGCACATCGTTGAATAACCGACCACTTGGAACACTTAGGCGACAAGAGAAAAACCCGGCGGGAGATGAGCATTGTAAAGCGGTAACTCTACGTGGTGGGAAAGAACTACAAGACTCGGTCACGGATAAGGAAAAGGAGGACAAGGCACAAATCGAAATAGAGAAAATGGTGGATACCGAAAAGCGTCATGAAGAGATTTCACAGCAGAAAAATTTGGAACCAACCATTACAATGCCTCCCATACCGTATCCGCATGATTTCAAAATCCAAGTTAGATAAGCAGTTCTCACGATTTTTGGATATCTTTAAGAAATTGCACATCAACATCCCCTTCGCCGAAGCCTTGGAACAGATGTCGAGTTATGCGAAGTTTATGAAGGAGATTTTGTCAAAGAAGAGGAAATTAGGTGAATTCGAGACCGTAGTAGCATTGTGAAAAAATGCAATGCTATCATTGAATAAGTTCCGCTTAAAGCTCAAGGACCCGGTAGCTTTAATATCTGCGTGCGAGATTGAAATTAGTTTTACGGGCGAGCCTTATGTGATTTGGGGCCGATGTTAATCTAATGCCGTTATCCGTCTCACGATCGATTCGGACTTGAGCTCCACGCCCAACAAATATCGATTTGCGGCTAGTGGATAGATCGGTTACTTATCCACGAGGTATAGTTGAAGATGTGCTAGTAAAAGTGGATAAATTTATCTTCCCAGATTTCTTTATTCTAGATTGTGAAGTGGACGGTGATTACGATCATTCTTGGGCGACCATTTTTGCAACAGCGTAACAACGATTGATGTTCAGAAAGGTGAATTGACAATGCGAGTTGAAGATCAACAGGTCACCTTTAATGTCTTCAAGTCAATGTCGTATCCTAAAGAAAAAAGTGAATGTATGCGGGTTGATATCTTGGAGGAATTAGTGAATCATAAATTCAGCACAACTTTTTCAGAGGACCCACTTGAATCTATTTTGCTCGGGACAGACGAATATGGTATTGAAGAAGATATCAAATACGTCAAATGGCTAGACACACCAGCAGCTTTTCAGAAAAGCACTCAATCCTTCGTCACCATAGAGAGGTCCGAAGCTGAAGGTAAAAAGTTCGAACCATCAATAGAAGAGCCACCGGTGCTAGAATTAAAGCCACTACCATCCCATTTGCAATATGCTTATTTGGGAAAAGATGAGACCACCGCCATTATTGTTTCCACGAAATTGGTCGATACACAAAAGGAAAAAAGCTACTACGGGTTTTGCGGGAATTCAAAACAGCAATTGGGTGGACTATAGCGGACATTCGTGGAATTAGCCCATCATTCTGCATGCATAAAATCTTAATGGAAGAAGGGGCGAAACCAACCATCGAGATGCAAAGAAGGCTAAACCCCATCATGAAGGAGGTGGTGAAAAAGGAGATTATAAAGTGGTTGGACGCTGGCATTATTTACCCGATCTTAGATAGTTCATGGGTAAGTCCTATACAATGCGTACCAAAGAAAGGGGGTATGACAGGGTGAAGAATGAAGCGAATGAGCTTATCCCTACTCGAACAGTTACAGGATGTAACATTTGAACTAGGCCAACAAGTCTTACTCTTCAATTCGAGATTGCGTTTATTTCCAGGGAAACTGAAATCACGTTGGTCAGAACCTTTTACAGTCATATCTGTTGCCCCAGATGGCAACATTGAGATCGAGAAACCAAATTCCAATAGCCCATTCATGGTTAACGGTCAACGACTCAAACATTACTGGAGTGGACCTATTGAAAGGCAAACGACGGTCGTAAATCTCTCCGACCCAGCGACCAATTGAGCAAACTAGAAAAGTCGGTCAAATCGACGAGAACCAGCGCTTATTGGGAGGCAACCCAATCAATTTTTCTTTATTTTCATTTATTTTATTTTACTTCTTTTCTTGACGTATTTTATTTTACCCCTCTTATCTATCACATGAATTTTCTTTATTTTTGGTATTAGAGAGTAGAGTACTCATCATGATGAGGGGTTAATTAAATTCCATGTTGCGGTGAGCAGGAGGAGTGCGAGAAATTCAGGAGCTCTTTGCTAATAGTGCCCAATGTTGCGCCAATTGCCCTTGACATAGTGCCCCGACGCTAAGGAGTTTCTGAAGTTTCTGCAAAAGAGCGCCCCGGCGCTAGGGCATTTCTATAGATACTGCTAAAGAGCGCCCCGGTGCTATATTTCCTCTCTTAATTAGCGCCCCGGCGCTACAGGCCTCTTGAACTTACTGCTAAAGAGCGCCCCGGCGTTGTTTCCCCGTACAAATATAGTGCCCCGGCGCTAATGGTCGGCCAAGAGTCCTAACTTGGTTATAAGCATTGAACAGGTTACACTTCTTCCCTTTATTAGAGCACGTCTACTTCTCCCGCTCTCCTATACGATCTCTCTCTCTCTCTCTCACCGAAAATTGTAAGGCTTCTTATCAATTTCTAGGGTTCAATCCTCCAGTAGTGACTCAATTCTCTTCTACAATCATCTACCAAGATTTTTGATATGGCATCGAAACGTCAGCGTGGTGACGGATCAGGAACCGCCTCGACTCCACCTCCAAAATTTGACAGCCGTCGTTTTGTTAGTCTTGCGGCTCAAGAAAGATATAACCGAATGGCTACTCGATCATTGATTCCGGAACGTGGGTTGAATCCGGATCCGGCAAAAGATGGCGACAAGGCAGTCATGATAGCCGATAGAAATTGGTTCACACTCACCGAGCAGCCCGATCCAGCAGTAATTGCCGTGGTAAAGGAATTTTACACCAACGTGCCCGAACATGATCATTATACGATGTTTGTAAGGCAAAATAGGTGGAAATTGGCGAAGAGGACTTCAATGAGTGTTACCAATGCCCGATGAGGGTTTTCATGATGAATATGCTAGTTTTATGAGTGATGGGCCAGACTATGAGCAGATAATTCATGAGCTTTGTCAGCCGGGCACCACATGGACAGTACATGAACGCGAAAATATGACGTTCCCACTCGCGAATCTCAGCTTATATGGGAAGGCTTGGTATGCGTTTATTTGTGCAAAACTCATGCCATGCACCCATGTGAGTCATGTTACTAGGGAACATGTCGTGCTTTTATACTCAATCATCAAAGGCTTTAAAGTTGATGTGGGACATCTCATTTTGCAATCAGTCCTCCGAGCATCTCGGGAAGTACCAACGGAGGTTACCACATCCGTCTCTCATCTGCGTATTATGTGCCAAGTTCAAGGCGTCAAATGGAAGTCGGGGCGAGAGATGATCCAAAAGCCTATGCCAAGGTTGGACCACAAGTTAATTAGCGGTACAAAGTGTGGATGGTGGAGCAAACCACCCTACGGGATTGGGTTTCATAATTCCCATACTCAACAATCTCGACTTCACCACCCGAGCTCCACCGACTTCCTACCATCGTCTGCGCCGTATCGAGGTGTAGTTCCCGAAGAAGTTCAACGCGAGGTTAATGGTTGGTTCTACAATATTGAAGCTCAAAATGTCCGCCTATCTGAGCGTCAAGATGTTATTTACAAGTATTTGGTTGACCAGTTTGCCGCACAAAATTTACTGACCGCCCAGCTGTTTCCGGGTGTTAGTCTCAGTCAGTTCCCATTTGCCCCAGTTCTGCCAGTTTTTCCCCCTTCTGATCTAGAGATGAGAGAGGATGACGATGCTCCACCCGAGGATTAGGCTCATCAGGGAAGTCCTTTGTTTTATTTTGTTTTATCTTTCGCATGAGGACATCGCTCTAGATAAGTTTGGGGGTGGTTGTTTAGTTAATTTTTATTTGCATTTAATTTTTATTTGCATAAGTAAATTGTGTTCATTAATAGTTATGTAAGCTTTTAGGATTGCATGTTAATTCCAGCTTTTGATAGTGAGTATATTTGAAGGCCAATGATGAACTTAAAATTGCATGAACAAGGCTCGTAAGGATTGTTGAGTCAGTAATATGATGTTCTTGACATGATTTGAATCCTATCATTTGACAATCGATGTTTTAAGGATAACACTTTTGGAAAGATAACCATGTTAGCGGTGATAGTTTGAATGGATAGATAATAGAGTCTCAGGTTGAATGCCATGAAATGAAGGAACAAGTTAAGTAGCTAGTGAAAGGCGAATTTAGACTTGAACTTAAGTTGGGGAAAATATATGGAATATATAAGCTTTGAGCTATATATATTTATGTTTAAAATATATATATATATATATATATATATATCGTGATTAGTCTTGTTTCGGGGCCTTTGTTACTTGAGCAAGTACGCCCGAAGGGGTATCTTAAAACCTAGCGCCCTAAGGTCTTATATGGTCTGGGAGTCGTTGGTCGAAAGCTCGCTAAGGGGTAGCACTGTTAGCCTAATGGAATGGGACATTGCACAGTCATGGGTAATAAAAATAAATAAATAAATAATAAAATGGGAAAAGAGCAAAATGCCCCCGTTTAGCAAAAATAAGCATAAGTATTCCATGTTGAATCCTGAATTTTGGTGATTGTTTAATTTCAGTTGAATTTAGTTTATTTAATGCGTTCTTGAGTTGAACTGTATGATGCTTTTTAAGAACTTTATTATCTTTTAGATTTTTGCTTGTCATTGGTTAGCATGGTCGTTGAACACACACTCACGATGTCGATGAAGTAGATTTTGATTGATTGATTGTTGGGATATTGTTGATCTGTTTGAACATGAGGTATTAGCATGTTTACATGATTTTTCGAGGCCTATGGATATTCGTTAACTACTGAATTGTTGGAATTAAGGTCCTTTAGTTAGTTTGCATTTGCATGATGTTTAGTTAATCGTGTTTTCTGTTGTGTTGCCTGAGGACATGCAATGATTTAAGTTTGGGGGTATTTGATGATTGGGTAATATACCCATGAATTAATTATGTTTAATCTTAATTTGTTGTGTGTTCAAAGCGTTTTAGAATTATTTTACTCATTTTAGTGTGTTGTGGTGGGGATGGTGCATTGTTGGTGCAATTGGGAGCAATTAGGATGAAGAAAAGGGGCAAGATTCACTTTACGCACTATAAGCGGGGCGCTATCCTCCAAAGTATAAACAACAATGGCCGCTAGTCTTGATTGACCAGGGAAGGGACGCCAGCGTGGATCGAGCGATGGAATTGCTTTGACTTCTAGTTTGACTTCGTATTTGAAGTGTATTGGAAGCCTATTTGGAGGAGGATTGTTGGAATTGGGCAAGAAAAATATAAATTGACTGTTTGCATTGAATTGAGGGAGGCTACACAATTGGAGATTGAAGCAAGGGAGAAGAAGCGGATCTGCAGCTCTGACTTGGAGTTTTCTTTTCCTTTACTCTTTTAAATTGTGTAACTCTTTAAAGATGATTTATCAAGTATCTGTGGTTTTTATTTTCATCATGAACTAATTCTTTTTATTAAGATTCCAATGGAACCTTTTATGTTTATGAATTGATTATTTAATTTATTCCAATTATTTGTGTTGAAGTGAATTGTTCATCATACCTTGTATTTATTGATTAATTATCGGCCAATAATTCTTGTGTGTTACTCTGAAGGAATTGAGAAAGGAATTCTCGGGTTAGAATCAAGGCGGGTGACATGTGACTTAGTTATTTACATAGTGAGTAATTAGGTTTGTGAATAGAATGAGAATATCTATTTGCCGCATGTAACACATAAGGAATTGGGATTGTAGCGAGTTTAATTCAATTGTTTTGCATAGAGATATAGAAAAATTAATCTGGGTTAAATAGAAGGCAATTGATCACTCGAGAGAGGGCTTTTGGCATTTGAGAATTCCTGTTAACAATTCAGTAGACATAATAATTGGGATAGTTGAATAATTGATTTAATAATCATAATTGGGGAAATTGGAGTCTTAATTATCATTCATCTGCATTCAAATAATTCTTAATTTATTTTCATTTTCTTTTGGCATAATTTCTTAATTTTATTTACAATTAGTTTTCTTAGTTTTAATAATCATAAGTTTTGGTTGTTTAAATAAAATTGAATTGATACAGTACTAGTAGTTGGAATTTATTAATTAGAATTCTCTGAGGGATCGACACTCTAATTTATCACTATATTACTTGTTGATCGTGTATACTTGCACGTTTGCCTTGATTGAGAAATCAACCAACATTATTCCGCAAAATTCATTGATTTCATCATCGACTGATGATATAAAGATAGAAGATGAAATTATTGTCCATATTTTGGGGTCGTTACAGTATTCATTAGTCAACCCCCTCTAGTTTACCAATCTTCCAAACCATCCCCTCATCCACGTCCTCAAATTTAACCATGGTTGAGTCAAACTAACCAACCAAAGATTTTTGTGCCATTACATTAAATGTAACCTCCTCACTTTTGAAAAATATCTAGTCAAGCTTCCCTTATAAGCTTCCTTAACCTAACCACCATCTAATTAACTAACCATGGTTAACTTATTAACTAGGAAGGTTAGTTGGTTGGAAAGTAACAATAATCTAGCCACTTTTGGTAACCAAAACGTTTGGCTTTCGTATTAATATCATATAATCTTCGTATTATACGCGTATTGTACTCTGTATTATTCTCGTATTATACGTCGTATTATTATCGTATTCTATTCGTATAATAATTTATATTATACTCGTAGTATTCTTAGTATTATACTCGAATAATAATTCATATTATACAAGTATTCCATTCTTTAATCTTCTTAAATTCAATACACAGTCGAAAAACTGCATTTCTCGTTCTTCAAATTTTATTTGATATTCCGTCTTTTCTTGTCATTCTAACATTAGCACGTTCTTCAAAAAATTGAAAAACTAAAAAATATTTTTTGGTGAATAGTGTTTTCGGCGATATTTTCCCAAAATATAGTTAAACGATCGAATAGTCGATAAAAATATTTTTTGTCGCTTTTATTTCGTCTGTTTTTTGCACGTTTTTTGAGAAAAAATTTTATTAGGTAATACGACTTTTCACAACATATTACCAGCATATCCTGAAACGAAATGTCGTTAGAACATACCAATCTCTCTAAAAGACTTAGGTTATTCAAATCCTTAGGGTTCGTCAAATGAATGGTGCCTATTTCGTCTTTTTCTCAGAATTTTTTTTATTTTTGTCTTCAAAATTCTTACTCGCTTAATCTTGCACATAACCAAAATCCTAACATTTAATAATCATCTTAGGTCATAATAAGACTTTTAAACACACAACACATAATATTATCAATAAAAACTTATTTCATTAAATAATATTTCTTTAAACTTAACTTACAAGATTATCCAATTTCTCGGGTCATTACATTCTTCTCTCCTTATAAGGATTTCGTCTCCGGAATAAGTACTACCAAATTGCATCCAAATTTAGATGACTTCATACAACTTTTATAAAACTCGATCATATTTTGAATAATATCCATCCTTAACTCAAAAACTCTTTTTCTAAAGATCATCGTCTGACACAATCGTCATAAGTTAATCATTATGACTAACTATACTTCTAATTATTCGGGATATCACAAGTATTTTCGGTCATTACAATTAAACCTCGACTCTGATACCAACTTTCCCGACCTTAGAAATTTCTAAGTCCCACTATGCAATCTTACAATCTCTTCCGAGAGTTGCTAAATAAGCGCCTGGCTTTCGTGAGAGGTAACCTCTAAAACTTTTTGCGGGACATGACAATTTACTTAGGAAACATTTTATACACCTATGTTCTTTGATGGAATAACAAATGAAATCAAGAAACCACCTTAATCCTAGAAAATCTTGAACAGATAGACGAACTTGTTTAGTAATAAATAAGTAACACTACATTAAAATCTAAAGAAAAATAATTACCATTACAAATCATAAAACACCATTTGAAAGACAATTTACGTCTTTCCAAAGTATAACCATGTCGAAACATATCTGTTGTAATTGCAATATATCGGGTGATTTTGGTAGCTAATAAAGACACCTTGAACTTGAATGTACAACGCGGTGCTTTTGTTCTCCTGAGCTTATGTTGATCATCATACACTGCAAGATTAATTTTAAAAGTAGTATGTGACTGTTTAGTTTTTACTTTGTGAATTTTACAATTATCTGATCAACACTACTTCCTTGATGCCCTCTGGAGTTAACTATTTGTTTTTTCTATCTGGTCCCCTCTATGGTTCGTCTCCTAATTCATCATTGAAACTACTACTGCTACTTCTTGAACTTGTTGAATACATACTTTCATCGTCTGATAATTCGACCTTGCATTTCTTCGACCGCGACTTTATGGATTTTGTCCGGCTTTTTGATTGAACTTCTTCTTCTTTTGCTTCATTATCATCATCATCATCCAATAAATTATCTGATGAAAATTTTCTATCCTCCAAGTCAATGGTTTGAACATTATCCTGCTCATCATTGGACGAACTGCTTTCAAGGTAATGACTGGAAATGTCCCCCGCTTCATTACACTGAGCATCTTTTGTGATTTCAATTAGTGAATTTGGGGTTGGCGTTGGAAGATTAGAAGTCAACGTATTTTTTTCATCTTTGGGATCCATTTCAAGGAAACTAAGAGCAGCAACAACATCCGTGATGAAGGGACGGACCATTGGTTCCTCTTGAAGGCACATAGCTGCAACTCCAACTGCTTGATTTAAACTTTTCACCGAAAATTCCCTGTTAAGTAATGGATCTGCCATCTCAGGAAATCTTTTTGGATCCTTGAAAATGGGTTGTGCCTGTCCAATAATATTAATTATAAGTAACAAACCTCTTTGAATAAAACACAAACTATAAGCTAACTAGGTTAATTAGATCTAGGGGTTTGGTAATTAGTTAAACTCAAGAATGAAAATATTACACATGCACGAACATTTGAACAATTATGCTTTTTAATCTCTTCTTAAATGCAGTAGGTAAAATGTATATGCATATATGTAATTTATACTTCCTCCATTCAAAAATTTTTTATTTTATTTATTTTTGCAAGTAAAAAAAGTCATGATAATAGTATAAAATAAAATGTTATCCTCAAATCACATAGCATGTCATGATCACTTCTAACTTAACAACTTATTATTTCTAAGGGTAAACATTAAAATAAAATAAAAAATCGAAACAAAAAAGACATCCAAAAAATTGGGACTTGGTATTTACTCCATTCGTTGTACCACAGAAGTCTTATTTGCAAAATTTATGAATATTACACACATTTGTTTCATGTTTGTCATTTAAAAAATAAGTTATTAGTTTAGTTGTGATATTTGATATCAAAATTATGATGAGAACTTTGAGGACTTGATGTAATTTTTTATACTCCTATGCATAAAAAGAGATCTATTTTTGCGGAACTAAAACAATAATATTATTTTTGTAAAGCAGATACTTCTTGTGTACAAACAAGATGTACACAAGAAGAGAAGAGAGAAGATAGAATGATCAGATAGATACCCAAGTAACTAGGTTTTGCTCGTTTGCTGGTCGATTAGGGTCAATGGCTCGACGACCAGTAATAAGCTCAAGTAATACAACTCCAAAACTGTATATATCTGACTTCAATGTGAGCTCACCGATTCTTGCATACTCTGGAGCAGAGTAACCATAAGTTCCCATCACCCTTGGAGGTACACTCGTCTTATTCCCGGATTGTGCAAGCTTGGCGAGCCCAAAATCACACAGTCTTGGGCTAAAGTCTTCATCTAACAATATGTTTGATGATTTAAAATCATGGTATATAACTGGGGGGTTGGCCTTCTCATGCAAGTACTCCAGACCTTGAGCAGCACCTAAAGCTATTTTCATCCTGGATACCCAATCTAATGGGTTTTTATCTGCTGATTTCTCTGCAGTTTTAAGAATATAATGTAAACCAAAAATGAGCAGATGCAAAAGGAAAATATTTACTTTAATATTTATATTTATTCTCTTTTGACGAAAAGTCTCATATGTAAAATTTATAAACTTTATAAATATAATGTTGTTTCATGTTTACTACTTAATTTATAAAAATGGTAGAATAATTTAAAAGACATTGTATTTTATAATGTCACTAAAAGAATAATTATTTTGATAAATAACTCTTATTGTGAAATATATATATATATATATATATATATATATATATACACACACATATATAAATAAATAGAGAGAGAACTGATACATAGTTAATGTTGTAATAATGTTAACCTTACAACAGATCTCAGTCGTCCATTCACGAATTAAACGGTGGAATGGAACCCCAATTCGCACTTTAATATGGGGATCCCACAATTTAGTTATACGGTCAAAGTTCCACTATGTCAATATAAAAAAATTCTATATTTTTAAGGTTCAATATGTCAATATACAAAAATACTCATTTTTAAAAATAATTCTGCTCCGCGCAATTAAACTGCGGATTTGAGAGAATTTTTTTACGTCAAATTGGCCGGAATTCTTCTTTCTTTGTTTCCAACAAAGTAACCATTCTCTTTTTAAAAGTAATCAGTTGGAGAGATTTTTTTTACATCAAAGCCTGAAATTCTTCTTTCTCCGTTTCCAACAAAGTGGTCGACAAATCTCCATTACTAGTCTGCACATTGAATTATCCATTTTGCTTTATTTGATGCATGAACTTTTTTATGGATTCAATAATACTTATCAAGTATTAGTTGAATGAGAAATGAAGTGGGAGTGAGAGAGAAAGAACAGACGAAAGTTAGTTTTATATAGTTTAACAATGAAGTACCAAATTTATAACAATCATGGGCATAAATGTGATGTTATGCGAAGATTAATTAATTAGTATCCCAAGTGCATGAGATTTTCTTATAAGTATCCCACTACAAGAAAACAGGCTAAGCCCGAAAGAATTATTTCCGACGGAATTTATTCCATTTCAATTAATTTATTACCGATGGAATATTCCCTCAAGAATAAATTAATTCTGACGGATATCCGTTGAGAATAGTTCTTACCAATGGCGCGAACATTTCCTACCAGCGCACAGTGTAATATCGACAGAAGTGTACTTATGTTCCACGAAACTTCCATCGTAAATACCATATTTCAGAGGGATTTATATTTGAACGAATTCCGTCAAAAATAAGTCTAATTTAAACCCTACATTTCATTTCTTCTTTGGCCGCTTAAGCTTGAACACCTCTCTCTCCCTCTCTTCATTTCAGCAGAAAAATCTCTCCCTCTCTTCGATTTAGCAAAAATCATCCACTCTCTCTCTCTCTCTCTCTCTTTGCATCTCGGCCATGAACCAACTCCCTTTCATTTCCGGCCAACATCGACGTGACCGAGCGGCGGCGTGGTTACACGGCGATAGCGACGGGGCCTAGGCAGCTTCATTACGCGGTGGTGGTACCCTAATTAACTCTTATCAATCTCTCTCTTTCATTATCTCCAGCTTAAGGTTAGCCCTAAATTAATTTGCCGTAAAAAATTGATATTGGGTAATAATGAATTAGGGATTCATATTGGTTTGAATATTTAGTGAGTACCTTCAAATTTGATTTTGTTTGAATATATTATCTGATTTGGTTCAATACTCTAAATATATAATCTGATTATATAGTGAAGTGAATTGCATGTGGGTTTGCCTTATAATCTGGTTTGGTTCAATAATCTGGTTTGGTTCAACATTTTCATTTTCTCCCTTTTTCTGTCATATGGATTCTAGTCTAGTACTGTTATACATATATATGTTATTGTCATCAATTGAAGGCTTCTCATTTACAGTATTGTCTGAATTGCATTGTGGTTGGTATATACTAGCCTCTCTTTTTTTCAATTTTGCCTTTTTTCTGCCTTATGGATTAATAGTGCGAATCAATTGAAGGCTTATTTGCCTTTTCATATTGTGTAAAACTTGGTATATTAGCTATTTTCGACATAATTCCCGATGAAATTTTTGTCAGAATTATTCAATTACAAAATCAGTGGGCCCTACATGTATTTATGTATTATTTAATTAGTCCCCCAATATTAAAAGAAACTAAGTAGCATTTACTTAATTTCTTACCTACTAATAAAGTTTAACGAAATTAACTAAGTAACATTTACTTAGTTTTGCATAAATATATAAAAAATATATGATATAATATAATATATTACAAAATAAATAAATTAAAATAAAATAAATATAATATAATAAGAGATAAATAAAAATATATTAATTTAATTAAATTAAATAATATAATTTAATATAATTTAATTTAATATAACTAAATAAAATAATATAATATAATATAATATAATATAATACAAAAGAAAATAAAATAAAATAAAATAAACTACATGTATTTAGTTGAATTAAATATAATAAGATATAAATAAAATTAATTAATTAAAAAATCAATTATTTAAATTACATTAAATATTAATATTTAATATAATACAAATAAAAAAATAGTATGAAATAAAATAAATTAAAGTATTTAGATAAATTAATTAAAGGAAATGAAATTAAATGACAGTATATATAATATAATAAACTATGTAGCATTTACTTAGTTCAAATGCTACATAAAATAAAGTAAAAAGAAATTATAAAATAAAATTAGTTTACTTAGTAGATAAAATTTACTAAACTGAGTAGCATTTACTTGGGGGGTGTTTGATAAAACTGAATGAAATAGTTTTGAATGTTTAAGTAATCTGAATGGGCTGAATGAAGTAGAATTTTGAATACTGAATGAAAAAACTTATTTGATAATTGACATGTCTGAAACATCTGAATAACATATTTTTATTATATTACCTGTAAGACCCCAACTTTTTAATGAATAAAATCAAATTTCCTTTATTTATTATTGTGAATAATAAAGTATTAATTTAATATAATAACTTTGGTTATGGGTGAAATGTGAAAATTTTGCAAAATAAGCAAGTGGTTATAAAATATTCATTTTGTCGGTGGAATATTCTTTTTGTCGGGGAATATTCGGACGACGACGCAGTTAATTGTGGGCCCCATAACGGATAAAAGTCGAATGAAGAAAACGACAAAATTGAATAACAGCGTAGTTGTTACCGTTAACACTGTTGGAATACCCGGTGGTTAAAGTAAAGTAATATGCGTTGTTGCATAGTAGCATACGGTATTGCACAGTATTGTTGAATTATTGATCCTTACGTAAGAAAACACTACTCAATAATTGTTACAGTAGTTACTGTTCAATATTTTATTTTATTGATTCAATAATTGCTGTGTTGATATTTTATATTATTGTTGTTTCAATAATTATCACTGCACATCATCTCCATTATCAGATCAATAATTCATATTATTTGAATAATATTATTAGATAGCATTATTGGCAATGTCTAGAAAGTTACATCGAGGAGATGTTTGGTCACCTAATTGTGCTTGAAAAGAAGGAGAAATTCTTATTGGAAAGCCCCTCTTTCTTGGGAATGGCTTTGGTTGTCTTAAATGTGATTACAGAATATTATTTGTGAATAATTAATTATTGATTCATATGATAAGAAAATATTTATTTTATGTGGATATAAATGTTAGATATATTTATTGTGGTTAAAAATGAAAGAGTTAATGTTAAGGTGTTTTATCAAGATTTTTGTTTCCGAATGAAGGTATTAAAAATTAAACCAAAGGTTTTTTGAGATATATTAAGTGTGTTATAATTTTTAATCCGACCAGCTGGATCATTGTAATTTTTGGATATGTTATACATATATAAGTTGAGTATATGTCCACAAATTTTGAACCGTTAAAATGAACGTATGATTTTTATGAATTTTAAGAGGTGACTAGTTCGTAAATTGTTGAAATCCAAATTTAGCATTTTGGTGGAAAATTCTAGAATTGAGTGGGCCCCACTTGTGGTTGGTGAAGAAATGTGCTGAATTTTATTTCAAATGTGGTGGGTGGGAATAGTAGCGAGTAAATCCATCGAGTCACAGGTCAAGTCTCGCTAATATTTTCCTATAAATAGAGGGCTAAGTTAGAATTGAAAATCACACCGAAACATAAGCTTTCTCTCTTTCTCTCTCTAGATTATTGAGTGTATTTTGTGAGTATTTAGATACTTTGTGAGTTTCTATTCATCAGTGCAAGTTTCCTTCAGCCTTATACCGATATTCCGATCAGAAGTACTGATATTTTGAGGTAAGGGGTGTTATATTCTTTTGAAAATGATTTTTTTTCAATATCATTATACCGAAATGTTGGTATGAACTTTTTTATCAAATTTGGAACTTTTTGTGTCGGGGTTACTATTCACGTATACGGCACTATTCACGTATACGGCACTATTCACTGAAAAATGAAATTTTCTTCTTTTTGTCCAAGATGTTTATTATGGTTACTATCTTTGATTGTATCCATGTTTTGATCTTTATTCTCGAATTTTTCTTCAAAATTGGTTATTATGGAGTATTATTGATCTTGGATAAACTGCATTATACTGAATCCTTACTATTTGTCCTTACATCTCAATTGGATTCGTTTTTCTTTAAAATATTTTCATCATCCTCAGTCCTAAATGATGATATTACTGAATATCTTTGGCCTGTAGTGCAAAGATGAATAATTAACTGATGAATATCTTTGGCCCGTAGTGCGAAGATGAACAGATGTTGAGATGAACATGACCAACTGGTGATACAAATGAATATCTTTGGCCTGTAGTGCAAAGATGAATATTGATTAAAGATGTATATTGATTGTTGTTACAGGGATAAAATATTGATGATGGACTTTTAAATCTTAGAAGATAGTAGAATTCTTTCTCTACTTAACTCTTCTAATGGATTCTTGCTTACATTGCGATTGTTGATCTAAAACTTGTTGTCTATTATATTTTATCAGATTTTTCCCTGTTGAAGACTAACGATAATTTGTTGTATATTATCTTAGTCATAATATTCTTTACTAGGCTAGTTGAGCTCACCCTTTTCCTTTTTGTTCCATTTTTCTTAGGAGGTGAGATCATAGCAGGAACTAGTCGGGGTATGGAGTGATGGTTCTAGAAAGATGTTTTAGCAGTCCTCACTATTTCTATAAAATAGTGTTTGAATAATTGTAATGAGGACTTATTTGAGTGTGGATATTGTCTAGAAGATAATATTTGTATTTAAACTCAAAGTATGTGTTGTCGTATTTTGCACGACAAATGTATTATTGAAGTTGTAGTTTGCTTTTTGTACCATGTATTTGGCGACTCAGAATGGGTGTTGTATACCTATTTTGGGGGCGTCACATTACCCCTCTGAAAAAATTCAAATTTTTTGTAAATTTATTTAAAATTACTTAGTATAATAGTTAATTTTTTTTAAAAAAGATATATATATATATATATAATACTTCATTTAGTAGTCATTTAGCCCATTCAGCCAAAAATATTATACTTTGACCATTCAGCCCAAAAATCTGACCGATTCAACCATTCAAATAATTTTTATTCAAAATAAATGCACTGAATGACTGATTGATTCAGTCATTCAGATCTAAACAAACACCCCTTTAGTTTATCATTGGAAAAATAAACTAAGTAGTATTTGCTTAGTTTTCTGCAACATTTACAATAAACTGAATATATATTGGTGCATGTAGTATAGTTAATTTGGAGCTTAGAAATCCATTTGACATTCATTTATTAGGAGTGAATGTCGAATAGCCCCCAGTTTGGGACTGTTACTAGATGATATGTCTCTCACTTAGGCCAGTGTCAATGTGCTGAGTACATTTTTTTGTTTTGAGGATTTTTCGGCTATTATCTCTACATGTTCTTCGAGTGCATACTTAGATTAAGTTATCTTAGTCTATTTCGTGTACTTAGAGACTATAGGGAGATTCTGTCGAAATTTTCTTGAAATAGAAGAAACATACTCAACGTGTTGACACTAGTGAGGAGACACATCCAGGAACGGGATAGAAACCTAACCCCTGTAGAGTGGATATACTAGAAAAATAGAATTCATGCATAGACCACATTCATGAATATTCGTGTTCTAATTTTGTTATTTGTTGTTGGATGTACCGTAGGATACAAGTTGATGGGAGGGAATTAGTTGATTTGTTCCGTGACGGGGTGTGCAATTTTATGAACAAAATAATAGAACATGCTGATGATCAGAACGGAAAGATGAGATGCTCGTGTCGCAAGTGTAAAAACATCATCTGGAAGACTGCCGACGAAATTAAATTTGTATTTTTTTCTCGTGGGTTTGTGGATGGATATTTGGTATGGATTCATCACAGGGAATAATATGAGTTAATAGAACTAACCAATAATGTAGACTAATCAGTTCACGGGGATTCATATGCCGATAACTATGATGTTGTAGAGATGTCGGTCGATGCTTATAGCCCTACCAATATTGATGGGCTGAAAACGAGTATTCTTCAAGTAGTGCTCAATAAAAGCCAAATGATTCAGTTGTTGCCTTTTACAAGATGTTATCTAAATTGGGGGTCCCATTGTATCCTGGAATGGATAAGAATACCAGAGTATCTGCAGTGACAAAGCTCTTACACTTCAAGAATGAGCATAAATTGCAGTAAGAGAGGTTTCAATGCTTTGCTTGCTATTTTCAACGACTGTTTACCTAAGGATCATACTCTAACTGCGAATTACTATGAAGTGAAGAAAATGGTAAAGGGATTGAATCTGGGGTATGAGATGATCGATACTTGTGAGAAGGATTGCATGTTATATTATGGGGAGGATAGAGATAAGGTGCAGTGTGATATCTATAACTTGCCTCGGTAAAAAATGACAAAACATGTGATAAGTGGATTTCATATCCACGAATCGTTGTTCATTTCACGCTTAATTGTTGTTATTTTCTTGTTTTCATATTCGTTTTTATTTGTTTTGTGTTCTTTTATGTGTAGGGTGGTCGTTGTAGCATTTATCAAGATTTGGAGTCAATTAGGATCATTTTAGGACGAATTCGTGAAGGAAAGGAAAAATTTACTCGACAGCTTTTTGTGGAAATTAGCAGTGTACACCCCCGCCGGGGCGGGCCCTTTTTGCCCATGTACCCCCGCCGGGGCGGGGGGTCTCGATCAGTGAACTCTCCTGTTTGATTTTGGATTGTGCTGAGACATGAAGTCTAGTATTTGGATGGCGAGTGGACTTTAATAAGCAAGAGACTTCGGCCAGAACATAAGGGGATATATATTGCATTACAAACAACAAATCAAGCATTACGCGAAGCATATTACAGAGATTATTTTTCAAGAATTTGATAGCAAGCTTGGGAGTACTTTGAAGAGAATTTCGTGACGATTGCATATTAAGGCTACATGAAGGGTGTTTTTGCATTATTCTTCATCTTAGTTCTTTCTTTGTAATTGAACGGATGTTTCCTTTAAGTTATTAAGTTTTTATTTCATTCGTTATGAACTAATTTGCTTTTTAGGCTTATGATGGATCCTTAAGTGAAACGATGATTTTGTAAACTTTGTTTTCCAGTTCAATAATCTATTTCCCAATTTATCTATATTAATTTGAGCATGAATTTGTGAATTTCTAGATCAACAATTCGTTGTGGACTTGTATGAACTCGAGAGATGAAATACAATATAGACTTAGTTAATATAGCATGTGTTCTTGAATTTTTTGAATATCAAAATCTTGATGTATGTTAAGGTAGAGATATACTTGACATCGCATTTATCGGATGGAGAACTTAATCTTAACCCTTCTTTAATTGTAAATTACATAGAGATATAGTGAGTTAGTTAATTAAGGTGTTTAACTTATTTCTATCTAAATTACGGATTTAAGTTAATACGGTATTAGTTCATCGAGAGGTGGCTAGTACTACATTCGTGTTCTTGATTAATAGACTGGGAGAGTAATTTGAATTGGAATAGAAGTGTAAAAATCAGAGTGAACTTAGGGTGAAATCATAGGTCTAATTCTCCATTAATTGTTTAAAAATTCAGAATTATTATTTGCATTTGTTTTGTGATAGAACATTTATTAATAATTTAGTTTTTATAATCTTAATCATTGAATTTGATAGTTTGATAAAATTAAGATTAATAGGAAATTGGTAATTGTGAGGTTTAAATTCTTACTAAGTCTCTGAGGGAACGATACTCTATTCATTACTATATTACTTGTTGACCACGTATACTTGTGTGGTGTGCGTATATAGAGTTTACCCAAAAAAAATTTGGCGTCTTTTCCGGGGATTCTAGTATAGATTTTACTATTTTGCAATATTAGTTTAATTAGTCTAGTTTTACTTAAACACTTTTTATTTTGTTTTGTTCTTCTTATTTCAGGTTTTTGACATTGGTTTATGCAAACTCGATCCAAAAATCCAGACTTGCTTCCTTTTGAGGACGATATTGAGAGAAGGTTTCAGAAGTTAAGTAAGTGGATCAAGGAAACAACGGATGAATTCGAAAACTCTGATAAGGAAGAAGCAATGGCTGCCGAAGACCAGAAAGCGTTGAGGGATTTTGTAACACCTAAGGTGATTGAGTTGTAATCAAGTATCATTAGGCCTACAATCGTTGCGAATACTTTCGAAATCAAGCCTGGGATAATTCAAATGATGCAGAATTCAGTGCAGTTTGGGGGAATGGTAAATGATGATCCTAATGAGCATTTAATCGGTTTTTTGGAAATCTGTAACACTTTCAAGTATAATAGAGTGTCAGATGAGGCAATTAAACTTCGCTTGTTCCCATTTACTCTGCGGGACAAGGCGAAGATTTGGTTACACTCTCTACCAGCGGGTTCGATAACAACATGGGAGGACTTGGCTCAGAATTTCATAGCAAAATTCTTCCCGCCAGCGAAAACTGCAAAGATGAGGAACGAGATTACCATGTTTGATCAGCAACATGGGGAGTCAAGGTATGAGGTGTGGGAGAGATACAAATAATTGCTCAGAAAATGCCCAAATGGTTGCAGATGAATACATTATACAACGGACTACATGGGAATCTCAGAACAAGTATTGATGCCGCATCGGGGGGAGCATTTATGACAAAGACTTATGAGGAAGCATACCAGTTGATAGAGATGATGGCGACTAACAACTAACAGTGGCCCACGTCAAGAATGACTAAACCTACGGTCGCTGGAGTGTTAGACTTAGATGGAGTGACGGCAATAACGGCACAGATTTCAGCACTCTCTAAGAAGTTCGACGTTTGGTCAGGGGGACAGACACATCAAGTTGCAGTTATTTGTGAGTTGTGCGCGGGGGAACATTCGACGGATCAATGCGCAATCAACCCAGAGTCGGTACAATTCATGAATAGCTACAACAGAATTCCTCAGACTACATATTAGAATGCATATAATCAAGGGAATAGGAATAATCTGAATCAGTCGTGGAATAATAATCATAATCAGCAAGCTCCACGACCATCGTATCCCCCAAGGTTTCAGAATCAACAACAAATAGTTCAACGTCAAGAGAGGAAATCAGATTTAGAGGAATTGATATCAAAGTATATAGCGAGTAATGAGGTAGCTATGAAGAATCAAGCAATGGCAATGACATCACAAGAAATGGTAATGAAATCGCAAGAAATGGCCATCAAGAATTTAGAAAACCAGATGGGACAAATTGCTTTAGCATTGAACAACAGACCACAAGGGACCCTACCGAGTGACACCGAAAGAAATCCAAAGGGAAATCATGAACAGTGTCAGGCAGCCACCTTGACGAGTGGAAAACAGTTGGATGGGAAAGATGCAGAAAATTCAGCTGTCTCGGATGAGAAGAGTAATGCTAACAAGGTGGTTGCAGAAAAACAGGGTCAAAATACGCAATTTGAGAAAACAAAGTTAGATGACAAGCCAGTTGTGTATCCTCCACCGCCGTTTCAGCAAAGAGTTCAAAAGCATAAATTAGACAAGCAAAATTTGCAAAATTCTTGGAAGTATTTAAGAAACTGCAGATTAACATCCCGTTCGTGAAAGCCATAGAGCGAATGCCGAGTTATGCAAAATTCATGAAAGGGATTCTGTCCAAGAAGAAGAAGTTAGAAGATTTCAAGACAGTGGCACTAACAGAGGAGTGTAGCGCGGTTTTACAATGAAAGTTGCCACTCAAGTTGAAAGATCCGGGGATTTTCACCATTCCATGCACGATCGGGAATACGGCTTTCATTAAATGCTTATGTGATTTTGGAGCGAGTATGAACCTTATGTCATTATCAGTATACACAGAATTGGGGTTGCCAGCTCCAAAGCCTACGGACATCTCATTACAGTTGGCAGCTAGGTCAGTCACGTATTCGAGAGGCATTGTGGAAGACATATTGGTCAAAGTTGATAAGTTTATATTCCCCGCGGACTTTATTATTCTGGATTTTGAGGAGGATAAGAACATTTAGATTATCCTAGGGAGACCTTTCTTGGCGACGGGTAGGACACTCATCGATGTATAAAAAGGTGAACTAACAATGAGGGTCCAAGATCAAGAAGTTAAGTTTAACGTTTTCAAAGCCATGAAATTTCCCACGGATGAAGAAGAGTATTTTCGGATGGAAATCATTGATCAAATAGTCAACGAAGACATGGGAAAGAGTCTGGTCAACAATCTTTTAGAGACAACATTTATTGGGGGATGAAGAGTTTGATGACCCGGAATTTGTGGACTACTTACAGATGTTAGATTCATTGCCACAAGTTAGCCGATTCAAAACACCATTTGAACTACTACACACGGAGGAGATAGCCACGAAAAAATTAAAACCAACATTGGAGGAGCCACCAACTCTGGAACTCAAGCCACTCCCTAAACACCTCAGGTATGCGTATTTAGGCAATTCAAATTCTTTACCTGTGATTATTTCTGTTGCACTTAACGATTTACTGGAAGAAAAGTTGATGAAGGTGCTTAGGGAACATAAAGCAGCGATAGGGTGGACGATCGCGGATATCAAAGGAATCAGCCCTTCGTTTTGCATGCACAAGATTCTGATGGAAGATGATGCAAACCCGATGGTGGAGCAACAACGACGACTTAACCCAATAATGAAGGAAGTGATAAAGAAGGAAATTCTGAAATTGTTGGATGTCGATATCATCTACCCGATTTTCGATAGTAAGTGGGTTAGTCCGGTTCATTGTGTGTCAAAAAAGGGGGGGAATGACCGTAGTACATAATGATGATAACGAGTTAATTTCGACAAGAACGGTGACAGGTTGGAGGGTGTGCATCGATTATAGGAAGACGAATAAGGCAACCCAAAAAGATCATTTTTCGCTACCCTTTATCGATCAAATGTTGGACAGATTGGCAGGACATGACTACTACTGTTTATTGGATGGATACTTGGGCTATAACCAGATCGCCATCGCTCCTGAGGATAAAGAGAATACTACATTTACGTGCCCTTATGGCACATTCGCACTCAGGAGAATGTCATTCGGGTTGTGTAATGCACCTGCTACCTTTCAATGGTGTATGATGGCCATTTTCTCAGACATGGTGGAGAAAAACATAGAAGTCTTTATGGACGACTTTTCTGTCTATGGAGACAATTTTGATACTTGCCTAGGGAATTTGGTAATGGTGTTACAACGCTGCGAAGATACGAACCTTGTACTTAACTGGGAAAATGCCACTTCACGGTTATGGAGGGCATAATTTTGGGACACAAGGTATTAGCTCACGGACTGGAGGTCGACAAGGCTAAGTTGGAAACAATCGAGAAACTGCCTCCACCAAACTTAGTGAAGGGAATTAGAAGTTTTCTGGGACTTGCTGGGTTCTATATAAGATTCATAAAGGACTTCTCTAAAGTGGCAAAACCTTTGTGCAGTCTTTTAGAGAAGGACTCTGTGTTTCTTTTTGATGAGGAATGTAAGTCGGCTTTCGAGTTATTGAAGAAGAAGTTAACTACAGCCCCTGTGATCGTCGCACCGGATTGGAATATGTCGTTCGAGTTGATGTGCGATGCCAATGACTACGCTGTTGGGGTTTTTTTTGGGACAACGCCGAGAGAAGGTATTTCATGCCATATATTATGCAAAAAAAATGCTCACGGATACTCAAATGAACTATACAACTACGGAAAAGGAATTGCTTGTAGTGGTGTATGCGTTTGACAAGTTCCGGACATACTTGATTGGGACTAAGTAGATAGTCTACATGGATCATTCGGCTATTCAGTATTTAATTGCGAAAAAAGATGCTAAACCACGCCTTATCCGATGGATTCTCCTTCTCCAAGAATTTAATTTGGAAATATAAGATAGGAAGGGTACGAAGAATCAAGTTGCCGACCATTTATCGAGGCTGGAAATCTGGATAAAAAGGAAGAAGATAGATGTGCAATCAACGAGTCATTCCCGGATGAGCAACTGTTTAGGTTAAATGCAGAATTTCTATGGTATGCTGATTTCGCAAATTATCTAGTGAGCAACATGCTTCCCCTTGATCTTACACGACAACAAAAAAAGAAGTTTCTTCGTGACGTCAAGTGGTATATGTGGGATGAGCCTTATTTATTCAAATAGTGCACCGACAAGATGATTAGAAGGTGTATCCCCTACAGTGAAATGCATAACATACTGCAAGAATGCCACTCATCGGCATATGGGGGACATTATGGGAGTGAGCGTCTGTTGAAAAAAAGTGCTTTAAGCTAGGGTTTTATTGGCCGACATTGTTCAAAGACGCCCACCAATTTGTGAAAACATGTGATAGATGTCAAAGGGTAGGTAACATATCGAAAAGGAATGAGATGCCCCTTCAAACAATTCTAGAAGTTGAAATTTTTGATGTATGGGGCATTGATTTCATGGGGCCATTTGCCTCCTCATTTTCCAATCAGTACATCCTGCTTGCGGTGGACTATGTGTTGAAGTGGGTTGAAGCAGTAGCACTACCGACTGACGATGCCAAGGTGGTTCTCAAATTCTTGCAGAAAACTATTTTTACGAGGTTCGGCACGCCGAGAGCCATTATAAGTGATGAAGGTAGTCACTTCTGCAATAAATTGTTTACACCTCTCTTGGCAAAGTATGGGGTCAACCACAAGGTCGCTACTGCATATCATCCCCAAACAAGTGGGCAAGCAGAGGTTTCAAACAGGGAGGTGAAGAGAATTCTGGAAAAAGTAGTGAATCTGAATCGAAAGGATTGGTCTCTTCGGTTGGATGATGCACTATGGGCTTACCGGACGGCGTATAAAACTCCGATTGGTATGTCACCATACCAATTACTATACAGGAAAGCGTGTCACCTACCTGTGGAGCTACATCACAAGGCCTACTAGGAAATTCAGAAATTGAACTTTGATCAAGCTGCTGTGGGAAAAAAGAGGCTACTCCAACTAAAAGATCTCGATGAATTCCGACTTCATGCATATGAGAACGCTAAATTATACAAGGAAAAAGTCAAGAAATGGCACGACAAGAAGATCATGCATCGAACGTTCAAGCCGGGGCAATCAGTACTGCTGTTCAACTCACGATTGAGGTTGTTCCTAGGCAAGCTTAAGTCAAGGTGGTCGGAACCATTCACTATCAAAACCGTTTTCCCACATGGCGCCATCGAACTCTACAGTCGTAATCCATTAGACAACGTTCAAGTTCAATGGTCAACGGATAAAGCATTACTGGGGTGGCGATTCAAACTGGGATGTCATCAACGTTACCCTCACCGATACACATTGAAACAGGAAGTAGTCAGGCTGAAAGACTTAAAATCAAGTACTAATTGGGAGGCAACCCAACCTTTCGGTTGTTTTTTGTATTTTCATTCATAATTGTTATATTATAATTTTTATTAAGTTAGTAGGCAGGTATTATATAATAAAAGTCTTGTTAATCTCTCAAGCATGCTCAAATTTATCAACAATCGAATAACTGTAATGTTTCATGGCTTGCAGGATGGGGAAAAAATTCAGTGGCACAGCATGAAGAAAAGAGGAGAAAAGTGGGCAACTTACAGTGGGCATGCCCGTCGGGGCGGTCCCAAAATAAACTACACCCCCCGCCGGGGGCGGGGGTCATTGAACTTGGGCACTTCAAATTCGACAGTTACACCACTACTATCCCTTACTCTCTTTAAACCTCCATTAAAACCACAACCTCCAACATCCTTACACCATTACTTCTCACCCATGAATTTTTCCATCCAATCCGGCCACTATTCCATTACTCATCCCCACAACTCCAATCCATTAATCCACTACTTCACCCAATCACCCCTCTATTACTATTTCCCTCCCCCACACCACCTCTATATAAACCCTACCACGAATCTCCATTCCTTCTACAAAAGGGCTACAAATTCAGTAAGTTATTGGGGTCAATTTAGAGCATACGTCTACTTCATCTTCATCTTCTATCACCAGACTTGCCATAGAAATCACCTAGTTTGGGGAGAAAAAATAATGTGCCCACCAAGTGTTCGGTATTTTGTGTGAATCAAGGTTGGGGGGGGGGGAACGATAATGTGATACTCGCACTAGAGAGCACAATGACTTCGCAACCAACATCTAAATGCCAAAGGGGAGAGAGTTCAAGATCCGCACAACCGACACGAACCTTTGATCGCTGGAAATTTGTGAGTGCCGATGCCGCCACCCGGTATGATTAAATGCTGACAAAAGCCCTTACACTGGAGCAGGGGTTGGCACCGGATCCCATTGATGGGGAGATGATGCCTTAAATCTATTAGAAGGGGTGGAATAAATTCACCCAAGAGCCGGAACCCGCCGTGGTCAACATAGTCAAGGAGTTTTATGCAAACGCCGAGGACAAAGCCCCATTCAACGCTTTTGTGCGGGGTCGCTTGGTCCCATTCAGTGCTGATGCCATAAACACCTATTATCAGCTGCGGGTGCCTCGACAATGCTAGTATGCCACGACTACATGATTTTTATCCGGACTATGAGGAAATACTTAAGGAAATGACTAAGCCAGGCACAACATGGATCAAAGGTCGAAAAGGAGGCACAGTGTTCCATAGCAAAGATCTAAGTCGATATGGCAAAATTTGGTATGCATTTCTATGTGCTAAATTGTATCCATCTCAACACACCTCCGACATGACAAAAGAGAAGGCGTTACTGCTATACGTAATTGTCCAAGACTTTCTTATTGACGTCGGGGCCATTATTTGCTTCTCCATCCGCCGGTGCTTACGTGGAAACTTTTCGGGCGGCTTGCCACACCCATCACTCATATGTGGGTTGTGTCGCCAAGCAGGTGTGAGATGGTCTGACGATGAGCCCACACAGATGCCACTTGTGTTGCTAGACTCCAGAATGATAGCACGATATTCAGTATGGGCCGGGGGCGATTCCCATCCTCGAGGACTAGGTTTTATATTTCCACTAGCTTCGGAAGACGAAGCTGACGCTAAAGATACTTCGGAGGATGAGGATGAGGCGATGAGAGATAAAGGAACCGAGCAGGTACCGTAAACAGAGGCACTATCCAGTTCTCAGTTCCATGACTTTCAATGTCAAATAGATGCACATAACAGGGCAGCACGTTGGGAGATACAGCGACTCGCAGTGAGGCAAGACCACATGTTTGATGCTATGAACGCGTCATTCGCTTTACTCAACACGACGCTTCAGAGTTTTAATCCAGCTGCGCAATTTCAATATCAGCAGCCGATGCCACTACCGAGGTTTTCGCCTAGTGACTCAGACGAGGAAGTTCAACCACCACCTCCTTAGACTTAAGCGATAGCAGGGAAGTCCTCACGTACTTAATTTTGATTATTCATCCAATGCGGACATTGTATTACTTAAGTTTGGGGGAGTTAAATTCATGTTTGCATGCATATGTAGTATTTAGGTTTAAATTTTGTCATTTTAAATTCCAGTGTTGCATAGTTATTTAGGAAGAATTGCATGATAGCTTAAGTGCATACATAGTAGCTTAGGTTATTGTTGTCATTGCATTATTTTTAGTTTTGTAAATAGTGCATTTTGTAAAATTAAAAAAATGCTAGTTAGATATTGTGTTTGCATATGTCCAACAGTGTTGAAGTTCATGTGATTTGTAGGCCAATGATGATAGTGAGAATAAGTTAACCAATACAGTTTGATTATTAGAACTGTGATATAATTTCTATTATGAATCGAATCTTGCACTTCTTTGAAACTAGTATACAAAAAGGTTAGCACGCTAATAACATCTTTGTTGACTGGTCAGTTCAAATTGATACATAGATAGTTTCTAACGGATAATGCTAGGGTAAATGTGAAAACGATAAGGATAGGCAGTGAAGACAACAAATTAGGCAAGAACCTAAGTTTGGGGGGAAAACGTAGGGTGTATAAGCTTCAAGAAAAGAAAAAGAAGAAGAAAAAAAATGAAATAAGTTGAGTCTTGTGGTGGGTTGAGGAGAAATACTCCCCATAAACACAAGCGTGAGATGGAGCGTAAAACGTACTAACCAACCATCTATCTAAAAAAAATGGGAAAAGAGCAAAAAGCCCCTGTGGGAAAAAAATTGAGATAAAAGAAGTATAAGTACCCTGTATGAACCCTTGAAGTTGGTATTGCTTAGTTTTAGTTGGAATGTGCCTATTTTTGGAATTTTTATGTTTACACTGGATGAGTTCTTTTAAGAAATTGCTTATGTATTTAATTTGAGTCCGTATCTGTTATCATAGATGTTAAACACACACGCACACAATACCAGTGATGAGGGTTTAAGATTTGAGAACTAATACAAAATTGTGGATTGGTTTTGGTGATTCGTATTGTAGAGTTGTTTGTTTCCTCTGAGGCCGATGGGATAATTTTGATTCTTCGACACTGTTGGATTTGAATTGATATAGATTATATTTATTCCATCTCATTGCATTGCATAGCATGTAGTTTGTTTTGTGCTCGAGGACTAGCACGGTTTAAGTTTGGGGTATTTTGATAAGTGGATTTCATATCCACGAATCGTTGTTCATTTCACGCTTAACTGTTGCTATTTTCTTGTTTTCATATTCATTTTTATTTGTTTTGTGTTCTTTTATGTGTAGGGTGGTCGTTGTAGCATTTAACAAGATTTGGAGTCAATTGGGATTATTTCAGGATGAATTCATGAAGGAAAGGAAAAAATTCTTTGGGCGACTTTTGTGGAAATTAGCGATTGTGCACCCCGGAAATGAAACCCTTTTGCCCATTATATGCCGCCAGTATGGGGGTCTCGATCAGTGAACTCTCCTGTTTGATTTTAGATTGTGCTGAGACATGAAGTCTAGTATTTGGATGGAGAGTGGACTCTAATAAGCAATGGACTTCGCCCAGAACATAAGGGATATATATATATATATATATATATATATATATATATATATATATATATATTGCATTACAAACAACAAATCAAGCATCACGCGAAGCATATTACAGAGATTTTTTTTCCAGAATTTGATAGCAAGCTTGGGAGGATTACTTTGAAGAGAATTTCGTGACGATTGCAGATTAAGGCTACGTGAAGGGTGGTTTTGCATTATTCTTCATCTTAGTTCTTTCTTTGTAATTGAAAGGATGTTTCCTTTAAGTTATTCAGTTTTTATTTCATTCGTTATGAACTAATTTGCTTTTTAGGCTTCTGATGGATCCTTAAGTGAAACGATGATTTTGCAAACTTTGTTTTCCAATTCAATAATCTATTTCCCAGTTTATCTATATTAATTTGAGCATGAATTTGTGAATTGCCTGATCAATAATTCATTGTGGACTTGTATGAACTCGAGAGATGAAATACAGTCTAGACTTAGTTAATATAGCATGTGTTCTTGAATTTTGTGAATAGCAGAATCTTGATGTATGTTAAGGTAGAGATATGCTTGACATCGCATGTAATCGGATGGAGAACTTAATCTTAACCCTTCTTTAATTGTAATTCACATAGAGATATAGTGAGTTAGTTAATTAAGGTGTTTAACTTGTTTCTATCTAAATTGTGGATTGAAGTTAATACGGTATTAGTTCATCGAGAGGTGACTAGTACTACATTCGTGTTCTTGATTAATAGACTGGGAGAGTAATTTGAATTGGAATAGAAGTGTAAAAATCAGAGTGAACTTAGGGTGAAATCATAGGTCTAATTCTCCATTAATTGTTTGAAAATTCAGAATTATTATTTGTATTTGTTTTGTGATAGAACATTTATTAATAATTTAGTTTTTATAATCTTAATCATTGAATTTGATAGTTTGATAAAATTAGGATTAATAGGAAATTGATAATTGTGAGGTTTAAATTCTTACTAAGTCTCTGAGGGAATGATACTCTATTTATTACTATATTACTTGTTGACCACGTATACTTGCGTGCTGTGCGTATATAGATTTTACCCAACAACATAGGGGGAACAAAAAACATGTGCCTAAAAAGAACTTACGATACTTTCCTCTTGCACCGAGGTTGCAGCGTCTATTCATGTCGTCGCACACTGCTGAGTATATGAGTTAGCATATAACAAGGGACGTTGTGCCTGGTCAGCTGACTCACCCTGCAGATGGAGATGAATGGAAGAAGTTTGTTGAAAAGTATTCAGAATTTGCTGAGGAACTTAGGAATGTCAAGCTTAGCATGGCTAAGATGACTTTTGTCCATTTAATAATTTTAGCAAGCCTTACTCTATTTGGTCAGTGATCATGGTAGCTTACAATCTTTCACCGTCAATGTGAATGAGAGATTTGTATCTTTTCTTGACTCTACTCATACCGGGGGATAAGAGTCCTATAAAAGACATCAACGTGTACCTCGAGCAATTAGTCGATGAGTTTAAGATGTTGTGGGAAACGGGTGTTCGCAGTCAGCAAAAATTTTGTGATGAAGGCAGCTTTGTTGTGGATTATCACTGACTTTTCGGCACTTGGGATGATCAGTGGTTGTGTGATATCCCTAATATTTATGAGTTTAGTAAGTTATGATATTAAGTTATGATGACGATTGTGGGACGCAATGATCCTTATAAAAAGGAAATGGATGGGTTAAAAATATATAATACTCGAAATATTCTGAATTCAAATCAAGGTTATGCAATAAAACTTACAAGAATTTATTGAGAAAAATGGATGGAGTTGGTGCGTTGAGTTATTCAACGATAAAATTTTGAAAGAGATTTGATAAAAATCGAGTAAGGGAGGTTTCGGTGATTCCCAGGACTAAATCCTTATAAGAGGGGAAGAATGTGACAACCTAGATTTTCAAAAATAAAATTTAAATAAGAATTTAATAAATAAAAAAATTCTTATTATAAGACATGATAGGTTTGAGTGTGTGTGTGTGTGTGTATATATATATATATATATGTATGTGTGTGTGTGTGTGTGTGTGGTTTATGTGATGAGCAAGATGTGTATATAAGTATTGGGAATGAAAGAATTAATGGTTAATTAATGTAATGATCATGATAGTGAATCGCGAGTAGCTTGGTAGTTTGAGTTGGTGTGTATTATTGAATAGAATGGATTTTTATTAATATTATCATGTGTTGAGCGTTTAAAGGTTATATTATAACCTAGATTATGCGTATGCGATAATTATAAGTGTTATTGCATCTTAGAAGTGAATAAAATGATTACGGGAAATAATGCTAAAATACTATTCATGTGGTATTGTTCACGCGTATTATTCATGAGGGCACTATTCACGCCAAAAATGTTATTTATTAAATAAAATAAAATTTTTTGATGAAAATTATTATGAAAATAATTTATTCGTTGTAAATATGATTACCAAATATATATGGGTTACATATATTTTTAGGTGCATGAATATGAGAAGTAAATGGATTGGAAAATAACTAAACCAAATAAAGGAACCCATTAATGAATTAGATTATTGGACTAGCAAATGGCTAAATGGAATTTTAAATTTAATTGATAAACTCTGAGCGTAAGGAATTAAATTCTTCCAATATATGGGAATTGAATATCCAATTTGATTTTAGAATAAACCCAATTTAAATCCAAATGGGTAATATGTAAAAAAATTGGTTAAATGAGTAAATAAATGGGAGGTAGTAAAATAGGTGTCAAAAGTGGGCAACCAAACAAGCCTTTAAGCATGATGTTCCCCTCCCAATAATGTTCAGTAACCCAAATGTAAAACTTATTTATTCTTTAGTTTATTCTTAGTTTTATACATTCCCGTTCACTACTTTAAGAAGGAACAAATCAGAGTTCGGAGTGAGGGAGAGAAAGAGGGCTTCATAGTGAGTATTGGAAGGAGGCTTTCGAGAATCAAGGAGATGAAGGAAGGGTTGATCAAGTATTAAATCACCTAACTAAAACTAAGGACGATCCAAGAGGTAAGAAGGGCTTGAAATCTTCTTTCCTTAAGTATTAAATTTGAGTTGTTATTTGATTTTATGAGATTGAGAAGAATTCAAGTATGTTATTTCAAATTAAATGTAATTTGTTAGTGTTATTCATATCTGAAATCAAAACAACCAATCTAAATTTATGTGTAAAAGAGAAAAATGGAGTTTTGGACTATTTTTGGAGATATTGGTCTGTTTTAAGGGTAATGATGGTGTGGGTGTCTTTAGAAATCTGGTTGGAGGGTTGTTTGTTATACTCCTCTGAAATAAGAAAACTTTCCAATTTGAATGAATCAAAACGGGCTTAAAACGAATTCATGATGGAGGATTTTGTAAAACATGGCAAAATAAGAAAATCTAGCAGGAACATTGAAATTGGATCCTTAACATGGTTTTGTTAAAAGTTCTGAAATGTTAAAATCACTCTATAAATGTATATTTCTATGTTTAACAAGTTTATAAAATCAAAAACCAATTACTTTGGTCTTTAGATGAATAAGATATGGAGTGGGGATGAAAACAAAGTTCAATTCGCGAATTGCAGGAACTGAATTTGCAATCCAGCGCCGTCGCGCTGGAAATCAAGCCAATCTGGGCGTGACCAATCTGGTGTCAAGAATAGTTAGGGCGCGGCCGTGCCGGAGACTAGCCAAACCCAGTAAAGAAAGCTTCAATGCATGACTCAAGGGAACTTAATGTAAATCAACTCTAATGATCAATATTCACCTAATGAGGTGTAATGGGAAGTTTTAAGCACCTAATAAAATGTTAAGTATTAAATTAAAAGAAGAATTTGAAAGCATAGATGATGGATTAATTCTACCAATCCTAATGAATATTGTTCGCATAATGTGATATAATAAGAAGCCTTAAATACTCATCAAGTGTCAAGTAGAAGGAAACATATTGAAATGTAAGACGAAGATTGATGTAATCAGATGAATGGACAATGAAGTGTCCTAGTAAGCCTTAAACACATGATTGAACATTGTGTATCAAATTTGAAAAAAAGAAGACTGATGAAATATAAAGTAGAGTTAACATAAGTGATTATTAAGTGTCATTATTTGGCTAATTGTGGTATGTTTGTACACTTAATCATGTAGGACATTTGAAGGACGAGTTCTCCTAACTGTGCAAGGAGTGCTTTAAGGAAAGTTCTTCAGTAACTTGCTACTATGTGATAATGTGTATTGAATCATGTATTTGTAGTAATTATAAAAAAATTTGTTTTATGTGAATAAGTTGGCTATATGAATGTTATGTGATTAATTGCAAAGTATGGAAATTGAGAAGTATGTGCTAACTATACAAAATGATTTATAATGTGTTGCATGACAAGTATTGTGAATATAAATATACATATCATGAAATGTATGAAGCATATGTAGATGCATTGGTTAAAATTATGATGCATGAATAAATGTAAATATTTATGCTATGTGAAACATGAAATGTGTTGACTGTTAGACTTGTTGGGTCGTCGTGCTCAATCTTACAAATAATTTTATAGATAAAAGTTGATATTATCATATGACCAACGTGTGAAGATTCATAATGTTGTGTGATTATATAAGTCGTATTGTTTTATTAGATTAAGTTTGTACTGAGATGGTGCCATTTATTGATATGTGATTCAGTTGAGTTATACAAATTTGGATATATTTGTTAAATAGACGTTGAACATATGTGTACATTTGATTATAAAGTGTAACTTTTCAACGGTTTGTAAGATAGATAAACATAAATTAAATGATGTATAGTGAATATAAATAAAAGATGATAAAGGCTGAGAATTCTACAATCGAGGACGGATTGTAAATAATAGTAATAATAATAAAGTTTAAATTTATCCGCATTTATTGATTATATCTTCGACTAATGATGTAAAGTTAAAATGTCAATGTATTGTTACCGACCAAAGTCGGGAGTGGATTTGTCTAGATTTTGGGGTCGTTACAGGTTGTTCGACTCATGAGAAGTTGTCATGTCCAGTCTGTATGGGGGATGTGCAAGGCAAACAACTACGTCATAAGCGAAAAAATAGTTTCTTTGGAATTACTCGTAGATTCTTGTCTGTTGAGCACAGTTATAAAAAGATGACTAGAAAGTTCAACAGAAAGATAGAGAAGAAAGGGGTTGTTGGACGCATGTCAGGCAGTGAGGTATTGGGCTGGCTAAATGATATGACATTTTAACTATCAGGGAAGGAACATGGTAAGTTGAGAGCAATAGGGTACAAGAAAAATCATAACTGGACAAACTTGCCCATGTGGTTTGTGTTGCCATACTGGGTCACACTATCACTCCGTCATTGTATAGATGTCATGCATAGAGAAAAAAATATATTCAAGAACTTGTTTTACATCGTGCTAGATGCGATTGGTAAAACAAAAGCCAATGATAAAACACGAAAAGACTTGGAGGCAATGAACATCAGGCAGAAATTGTGGCTCCGACCTAACAACTCAAAACCAAAAGCTCCATTTTGCCTTACCAAGTAACAGGTTGAAGACATTCACAAGTGGGTAAGTGCATTGCAGCTCCCAGATGGATATGCTTCTAACATATCTTGTTGTAGTAAGGTTGAACAGTTGAAAATTACTAGGTTCAAAAGTCACGATTGCCATGTATTCATGCAAAAGTTGATGCCAATTGCATTTTATGAGATGCTATCAAGGAATTTTATTGATACCTTGACCTCAATTTCAAATTTCTTTTGGGATCTTTACTCAACGGTTATAAAGTAAAATTATGTGGAGCAGTTGGAGAAAAATATAGTGTTGACAATGTGCAAGTTCAAAATGATCTTACCACCGGGGTTCTTTGACTCGATGGAGTATTTGTCTATTCATCTACCATATGAACTTAAGCTTGGAGGACCAGTGCAATATCGATGGATCTATCCTTTTGAGAGGTAATATCATTTTCATTGTGCGATTTTGATGATACTTATAACTACTACTCTGAATTGATTGCATTCAATCACCGTATTTCAAGTATATGAGTCGATTAAAGCAAAAAGTGAAAAACAAAGCTCGTGTGGAGGGTTCTATTGCTGAACGCTATACAGAGTACAAACTTGTCAACTTCTTCTCCTTGTACTTTGACAATGTAGTCTTAATGAAGCACAACCATTTAAGTCAGACTGAGGTTGTCGGAATCAAATCTTATTCTGATGAGTTGGCTATAATCACATATCTGGAAAAACAATTTGACCATGAGACAATGGCTTATCTAATTGACAACGATTTGAAGATTGTATCTACATGCGTGCTTCTACATATGCCCGAAGTATCATATATACATCAATAATGTATTATTATTTTTTGATTCTTTAATATTTAGAAGCGTAATCAACAATTAAACCTCGTTATTATTATTTTAGTTCATTCAAAGAGGAAGCCCATGCTTATAACCCAGGACTAACTGTAACACAGTTGGAAACATTCACTACTGAAAATTTTCAACAATGGTTTAAGAGAAGGGTTGAAAAAGATAGTGTTTCTGATCATTTTAGAGATGTTATTTCATGTCCTTACAAACTTATTAGTTCATATTAGTTGTGCGGTATGATGTACCCTTTATGGTCATGGTGTTGCGCGAGTTTCACGTAAGTCGCTTTTCATTAATTATATAAAAAAATTGATCCTACTTATTTACAAAATATAATCAATTTTTTACTGATACGCACACTATGAATTTTCTATAGACATATTTTATATATGAGGATGGCGTCTCTGTTGCAGTCGGCGACGATGTTATTATTGCACACATCAAGAAGAACTACGCCAGCTAGCTATACGGGATAAGGTAGAGGGCAACTTAGGCAGTTAAGACCAGCTCGGAAGTACATTACGAGATCATCAGCCGCACACAGTCTCAGAGGAAGTCTGGGATGCCACGTGTATGTACTAGGATGATGACGCGTTCAAGACCAAGTCTGAGCAGATGAAGAAGAATCGAGGTCAGCTTTGGAACATACATATGACTGGCTCAGAGTCGTTTTAGGAGTTTAAGTCGGTATGTATTTATATTTATTTGTTTAGTTTAATATTGTCGGGATCTATACTAAATTAATGTGATATTAATTAATGTATTTATTAGGCCATGTGGGAGAGTTTGGGTACCTCCTACTATGGTCGATTTTTGAGATAAAGCCCCCACACGCCAAGGGCGTTAGACAATATCTCCAGCAACATTAGTTATACAGGTAATGCAACTAGTTATAATAATTAATATTACGTAATTAATATAATGATTTAATTAACTCACATATACATAATAAATTATAGGACTAGTTTGAGAAGCTCTAGGACCAGCATATAGCTGAATTGCAGAATGCTAGGGGCTATTTCGAGATGTTAGATTCCACCATCCCTTTGCCAGTGATTAGTTTATCTTAGGATGGGGAGATGACTCTTTGGGTCGAATCTCAGGATCCCCCTAGTAGTACTACTAGTGGATATCACTTACTGGGGTTGTCGAGGATACCAGCCTATACATTACCTGAAGGTATTAATTTTAGTATATTTCTCATTTATGAACAATTTTAATAGAATATTTTTAATGTTATATGTATTTCCGCAGGATCTAACTAGCGCCTGCATCCGAGAACACCTATGGGACGATCATATACGAACACTGACTTAGATAATGCCATGTTCCAGTGGGTTATGGAAGTGGTGTTAGAGTGGTTTGTTACAGATTCGATATTCAGTCGTCAGGACCTGCCCAGTCGTGCTCTTCTTCACTAGCTTGCTCAGGACAATGCAGTTGGGGCTACTGTCGATAATACAGGTATCCCTCTGGAGTAGTTTGTTGCGATACACGACGAGGTACCCCGACTACTCAGGTATACTATTCATTTTTAGTTGATTATTCTGTATGTTATAGAATTTTCATTTAGTTGTATATTTAAGTCTGTCATATGGACTAATAAGTTATATTTTTAATGGGCAAAGGGTCAAAAAAGCCCCTGATGTTTACCCCGATGTCCCACTTGCATCCTAAACTAATTTTTTTTTCCAAAAGTCCCTTAACGTTATATTTTTGGGTCGCCCGTGCCCCTGCCGTTAATAGAAGACAAACAGGGTTAAAATGTGATGACGTGACAGACTTAAATATAAAATATATTCTAAATAAAATAATATATATCATTTAATCAAAGAAAAAAATACTAAAATTCAAAATAAAAAAAGCATAACATATTTACATCATTTAATCAAAATAATAAAATTCAAATAATTTTGTTAACTAATCAAAACAACTAATTAAATAAAATAAGTTGTATAACATATTTACATCATTTAATCAAAATACTAAAATTCAAAACATAACATATTTACATCAAATACTAATTTAAAAAAAACTAAAATACTAAAAAATCAAATAAAAAAAAATACTAAAATTCAAATTATTTTGTTAATTAATCAAAATAACAAAAATTCAAATTACATCGATCACTAAAATACTAAAATCATAATACTAAATACTAATTGATATAAAATTTTAAATTACTAAAATCATAATACTAAATAATATTTTTAAAATTCAATTTAGTTTTACCCTTGTTTTAGTATATAATTACATTTTGCCTTAACATTAAAAAATGACATCAAGAGGACTTAAAATTAAAAATTTAACATCCAAACGATACAAGTATCGGCAGCCATGAACATTTGCTGAAAAGACCAAGCTGATTGATTCTCAAGTTAATGCATGAAAACACACAATTCCAGTGACCAAAAACTTATGAAAGTTTTCCTGAAGTGTCTTATAAAGATATAGGACTCAAACTTCACGAGTAATGCCTTGTTGTTATACAAACAACCACAACAACTAAGCTATTCAAACACTTAACATACTCTTGGATATACGTTAATTATTCAACATAGTTTTTAATATTTTTTTAATTAGTATTTTAGTATTTTTTTTAAAATTAGTATTTGATGTAAATATGTTATGTTTTGAATTTTATTATTTTGATTAAATGATATAAATATGTTATACAACTTATTTTATTTAATTAGTTGTTTTGATTAGTTAACAAAATAATTTGAATTTTATTATTTTGATTAAATGATGTAAATATGTTATGCTTTTTTTATTTTGAATTTTTAGTATTTTTTGCTTTGATTAAATGATATATATTATTTTATTTAGAATATATTTTATATTTAATCCTGCCACGTCATCACATTTTAACCCCGTTTGTCTTCTGTTAACGGCAGGGGCACGGGTGACCAAAAATATAACGTTAAGAGTACTTTTGGAAGAAAAAAAATTAGTTTAGGGTGCAAGTGGGACATCGGGATAAACATCAAGGGCTTTTTTGACCCTTTGCCCTATTTTTAATTGTATCAACATGGTGGTGATCCTGAGCAGATGAAGAGGTTAGTGATGTGGATCACGAGCGGAGGGAAGACGAGGGCGATTTTTATACACCAGAGCAGCACCGTCGACCCCCATCCGATGATCCTCCTCATATCGGGGATAGTAGTACTAGTTTAACTTAGTTTTGTAGATGATTTGTACATTTTTTATTCATCTTTACTTTAGTTTAGCTTAATAGGATGTAAATTCTTGTAGTTTAGTTGATATTTAACGTATTGTAGTTTAAATTTTGTAAAGCAATGTAATTTAATGATTTTTTTTTTTGTGTATCTTATGGAATTGTATTATTATATTTTTTTATTTTTGGCATTGGTAATTCATATTGGACTTGTATATGAACATAAACTAAATTATTGTATGTACATGTTGTTGGATAATTATGTTGTGTGTGTTGTTGAGATAAAACAAGTTTACATGTACAAAAATGTGGGTTAAAACCCTGGAAATTGCCAAAACAAAAAAAAGCATTAAAACAAATTCCTTATTTCCGACAGAATAGTGTATTCTGATGAAAATTCTATTGAAGTTAAGTAATTAAATATAATATATAAAGTCACTAATCCCGACAGAATATATTTTAATTTCAACAAAAATTCTGTCAGAGATGGTCCCTTTTTTGTCCTGCCAATTGATGACACGTAGTAGCACGTAAGCCGACGAAATATGATCGACCGAATAAATTCGTCAAAATAACGTAATTTCAACGGAATATTCGATCGACCATATTTTATTGGCTTTTGCTATTTCTAATCGAATTTTTGACATAATAAATTCTGACCTGTATATATTTGAGCAAATTTTTGACGGAATATTTCGTCGAAATTAGACTTTTTTCTTGTGGTGTCCCCTATTTTCTACCACTTTGTTGAAAATAGAAAAAAATTATTTTGGTCAATTTGAAATAAAAAAATCTCTCCAATCTGTAGTTTAATTATGTAGACGGGAATTAATTTTAATAAGAGGGTATTTTTGTGCATTAATATAATGTGTATTCGTCCACAGAACTAAACTGTGGGTTCCTCCATATTAAAGTGCGGATTGGAGATCCATTACACTGTTCGATCCGTGAACAAATGGCTGAGATCTATATATTGTAATGATAATGTTAAATTTGCAACATTGACTATGAATCCATCCCCATATATATATATATATATATATATATATATATATATATATATTGATCAGGTTCGGGAGTCCGGATTTTGTTAAAATCCGGACCTCTTTTTTTTTTATTTTTTTTTAAAACAACTAAAAAAAAGTTTAATATTTTATGGAACTGGAATTTTTCCACAAAATATAATACTTTTTTTTAGTTGTTTTTAAAAAAAAATCCAAAAAAAAAAGGTCTAGGCTTTACTCTCGTCCGGGAGTCCGGACCTGATCCTGACCATGACCCTATATATATATATAGGGTCCGGATCGAAAAAGGACTCAAGTTCACGATACTAAAATGCGGACTTGTTTTTTTTTTTTTTGCTTTTTTTTAAAAAAAACAACTAAAAAAAAGTTTAATATTTTATGGGCTGGAATTTTCATGTCTGATATTTTGGGTGTGATTTGGATACATATAACAAAAGCAGTGCAATGCGCAGACTGCATATATATTTTTTTGATATAGGTATCCAAATCACGCCTAAAACATCAGATATGGAAAATTTCGATTATAATATATTAAACTTTTTTTAATTCTTTTAAAAAAACCAAAAAAAAAAAAGTCCTCATTTCTCTCTCTCTCTCTCTATATATATATATATATATATATATATATATATATATATATATAGAGAGAGAGAGAGAGAGAGAGAGAGAGAGAGAGAGAGAGAACTGTTATACCAAGTAAATGAGTTTCAAGGGAACCCAATGGCATGTGCTCGTACACCAAAATTCTCTGATCTCCGTCAGCACAATATCCAATAAGATTGAGAAGATTTTGGTGGTTAAGAAGACTCAACATCATAACTTCAACAAGAAACTTCTTGCTTCCTTGCATTCCATTTCGGTCCAGTTGCTTCACAGCCACAATCTACTCAAAATGTTGCAAGAAAATTAGACCTAAAGTTTGGGATTATGCATGCATGTTCTGATTGAAGAAAGTAATTTTCAAAATACTCCAATTTTTTTTTTAAATTAGAGAAAATTTTAAAACTACTACGTTTAAGAAAATAATAATTCTATGTATATTAGTTGTTTGAGCTAACATTTGAAAAGAGTACGTGTGTCCTACTTTCAAAAGTAAAATGTAATGCTCTTTCTACTTGTGCATAATTAGCACACAACAGCATGTTGGTGTCTTTTTCAAACATTTGCCTAAATAATATTTGTTAGAAATATAAGTAGTAGTGGTATGGTAGTGCTCAATCTATCGGGCTATGTTTGTTTGCAAGGTTATAATTTCAAGACTAGATTCTCATTGATTAAAATTTCATGATTACTATTTCTAGGATTAAATAGTTCTAGTCTCATATTTGTCTCAAATGATATTATTTATAGGATAACTTCAAATTATCTAATGTTATGTTTGTTTTTATTGAGAATTATTTAGAAAATTGGATAAAAAACGTATCCTTACCCAATGCAATCCTTTGTATAGACGTTGGGACGGGTGGACACTAAAATGGAATAAACCGACCAATATACCCAATATGTCCCTGATATGATATGATGAGACTATTCTTCATGGAATAAAAGGCAATAATAACAAAGAGATTGTATTATCAGTAGCCTGAGTAAAGATGGATACGCTGGTCATTTTTTTAAAAAAAGCCAAGGTTCATTTTGTCAATAAAAATTTAATTCCAAATAATGGGGATTATAATACGTAATTGGCCATGATATTAAATAATTCCTCATATCATTGCATTAATAGTCCCATGTCTTGTTTTAAAAACAAACAAGAGATAAGTGTTATATATCCATCCTAGTAAATAAACATGACAAAGTATATAGGCAATGACGTATTAGGATTTAGGAGTTTCATGTAGTTTAAAAATAAAAATGTATTTATAATTTTAGAACAGATTAAAAGGAAAAATGTATTTGTAATTTTAGAACTAAAAGAGTAATTATTGTAATATACAGTAAATACATTTTTTAAAAAGGAAAAACAAATCTTACTATTACTTAGCTTAGGAGCAATGAATTTAAGTCGGTATGTAGAACCTGGCCACTAGGCTGAAGTGTCCCCTTGTAAACTCTCCCAAATCCATCATCACTTATTACACATTCTTGTCTGAAATTCTTTGTTGCAGTGGCCAACTCCCGAAAAGTGAAAGTTTTTGCCGCGATATTATCAGTCTCGGCTGCGTCAGCTTCTTTATTTCTCACTTCAGTAGATGGTCTTTGTTTATCTTGTGCTGCTCAAGTAAAGATATTTTGTAAGGAATAAAGCTTGCGTAAACCTTATTGCCTTATGATAATTATAATTCTTTTCTATTTATTTTGGTTTAAATTCTTTAACACGATACTAGAGTTAGCAGTTTCATTTACCAAGTTAAGCAAATTAATCTTGTCAAATGTTCTCCATGTTAACCATATATAATCAATAGAGGACGTGTTGGGAATAAAATTTACTAAGAATCCATTTATCTTTTGTTGTTTTATTTTCTCTGTTTTCACCACATTCCACTTTAAATATTCTTACTGTACATTCCTGAACCGAAATTGTTAGTAATATGGGGCTCATGAAATTACGTCTAGCATAATATGAAATTGTTGTTATATATATAGGTGGAGCATAATAATAGAGTCTCATATTAGAATATAAAGAGACAAATTGAGGACATTTATGCGTTAATAGATCATATATCTAATAGGTTAACATTTTAAGTCAAGATGTGGTTTCAGATTAGTAAAATATGGGTCAACGATATTCCCAACAATTGATTTGCTAGGGAGTGTGAAGCAAATGAAGATTGAAAGAATTGAATTCGAGATTCATGATGATGAATAAGAGATTTTTCACTTATGAAATTTCACCATTTCAAATCGCTAGATTATGAAACTTCTAGTGATGAAGATTATGGATATTATGATGAAACGATACTGGTGCTATTGAAGAAGAAGATGAAGATGCTGTTGAGAATTAAGATAATGATGCTGATGATTTTGGTGACTGTAGAGATGATGTAGCTAATGCGAACAATACAGATGACGTAGATGAATATTTTTACAAATTTTAGATAAATAAAGTTAATGTAAATTATAGGGATAAAGATATAAAGAAATAGTGTACATTGTTTCTATTGTGTGTGTTTGCAATAATGTTATACTTTGTTTTTATGAGCTACAATGGAATGTCCTATGTACTTATTTGCCTACCATCTTTTCTGCACTTGAGTTTATGATCTACAAGTATAACTTATTATAATAGAATTTATTTAACTTATAAACGCAATATTTAGAGCTTTATCGCACCGCTTCATTCATGGTGCAGTGACTAAATGCACTAAATGTTACTGTTGTAAACGCTATAATGTTATTAACGTTGATAACTGAACATACCCTATAATACCCCCTTGGGTGGAGTGAAAAACCCCCCATGATGCGTGGATAGTCATTCCATTTAATGTTGATTCTCCCACATTTTTACAACCTAAAACTTTTTCAAATCATTAGCAAAAAACATTGCTATTTGATTATGTATATACTTGCATCCCCATAATTGCAATTTCAATTTCACGAGTACACCTTACAATTAACTCAATTTATCTGATTACTATAGGGTCTTTGCTATTTTCAAGAATATTAGATCCAAAGACAATATGGCAGACCTACTAAAAGTCTTCAAGATACTCCTTTACAGTGATAGAATCTATTGGAAAAGGACACCAAATTTAGTATTCTCATAAATTTGAAGAATGATTCTATAGTAATGCACGAAAGTAAATATATAGCAGTCGCTCTTGTCGTCTAGGACTGGCAGTGAAATGAAGTTTTCAAGATCCTTTTGATATTTTATAATTCTTTGGATGATATGATGGTTGAAACTACATGAAAGCTTTCTTTAAGGATAATGAATTCATTGACCAACCCATCTGTTAAATATCCTGTGTCTAAAAAGTTTTCTATTGTTTGATTCAAAGTGACTTTAGGGAAGAATTTGGGTACACCAATGACCTACCTGTCTATCGCTGCAATATTGGAGCCGTATAATGGAAACTATTTTCTCTTTTGGTTCAAAGATCATTATGCAATAACACCGGAATTTGAGAATTACCATTGTCTTGAGAATGAATATCTCATTGGGCATGACCACTTCATCTCACATGTTGTAATTTCTAATATGCATACTTAAGACTCTTTATAATTTCCAATCATTTCATAGGTAATTATTTCCACAGTCGCAACAGTTCAGTTAAATACAAAATTATTCGTTGAAAAATCTCACTATTGCCAATTATGTATTTTTCTTTTCTTTTCTTTTGTTCCTCCTACATTCTCTGGTGATACCTGATATATAGCAGCAATCTACTAACGTAATAAACACAAATTTATTGCAGCTCAAGCATCGAAAATTTCAAACATTTATTGAACATATCATATATTTAAACATTGGTATATGAGGGAATGTATGTACCAGGGAATGGAGATGGTAATAATTCAGCACCGGGTTCTTTTGCTTGTGCGACAGGCAGTTGCTCGTTGAAATTTGATTTCTTACTTGAAAAGCATGGGAAACAAGTCATTTCTTTAAAAGCGTTGCTCAACAAATAATTTTTGTACCTATATTTTATAAGTGTTTTATAAGTATTTTCGCCTTGTCTTTTTATTTTTAATCACCCCGAGAAGCCAGAACACGTGCTCCGATTGTCTGGGAAAAATTAATGCTACAATTCTCTATAGAAATAAAAAACAATAGTATGAACGTATTAAAAAAAAGTCATGTAAGAAATGGGGTTGGACGTAGCGAAGACTATACTAGGATATTGGAAAAATTGTACGAGGGTCCTCCAGGAAGTTGAAGGACCCCGATCGCGAGAAACTGTAGTACCTGAATGAAAATAAGTCATTAGGAGAGGAGAGAAGAGGCCGGGGTGGGGGGGGGGGGGGTGGGGGGGTGGAGGGGTAGGGGGGGGGGGTTTCAAGCATTGGGTTGGAGAGTTTTTCTTAGAATTTGATACACCACGAGAAAAAAGGGGAGAGAAATAAGCGGACATCCTCCCTCCCTCCCTCCCTCCCTCCCTCCCTCCAAAGTTTAAATGTATTTGTATGGCTAAAATTTAATTTTCATGTCAAACTTTTCGCTGAAAATCAATTTGCACCCTAAATTTTTTTTGTTCGAGTAAATGCATCTTAAACTTAATCCCTTCCTTCCTTAAATGTATTTGTATGACTAAAATTTAATTTTCACATCAAACTTTTCCCTGAAAATTAATTTGCACCCTAATTTTTTGTTGTTCGAGTAAATGCATCTTAAACTTAATCACATATGTTGACACCTGAAATTTTTTACATCTTTTCTAATCTTGGCAAGAGGGAAAAAACGTCATTTTAGCCAAAGGATGAGACATCCGAGTAGAGGATTTCGGGGCTCATATCAAAGTACGCGAACCTACTGATAGACACATATTTAATACATTTTAATATTATCATATTTATTATTTTACATGTTTATTTTATTTAACTAACATCATTTTATTTTGTTTTGTAGAAAATAACATTTATTTTTTTTGGGGAGCAAATAAATGATTTATATCCAACTTTTAAAGATGGAAAAAGACTTTTGGAGGATTACCATATAGAGATTTATATTTATTGTACGTTCGTTGGAGATGAGCATTAATTAAAGAGAGTTTTCTTATTTATTTTTAATCTTCTTCTTTTATTTATTTTAGTTAGTTTAATTATTTTTCATGTCTAGCTAATTTCTTTCATCTAGGACGAAGATGAAATTAAATAATTATTCTTGATATAATATTTTCCATCTCTTCTATTATTTATGCCTTCATGTTTAATTAATTTCGCCTTCAGGTTTCGTTATTGAAATACCTTCGTTTTATAGTTCTTATGTGATTTTAAATTAATTGAGAGGATTAAGAGGTTTTGATAGATTATTATTAAGATATGAGTTTTTCATAATTCATGCTTGCTCAAAGAAGTTTTGATGGGTTATAGTTAATCCTTAAATTTTTATAGTCTATGTTTGCCCACGTTAATTGTAAAATTACTAAATTATAGGGAAATGAGATCAAAATCATAGTTGAGTTATAAAAATAGAAGAAATTTAATTATATGTTATGTTTATTATTTATTGGATTCGGATTCCTAGATTGCTTCCTCATTATTAATTTTCATATACTAGTTAATCAATTTTCAATCTTTATTTCTAATTTGCCTAAAATAGATAATTAAGGATACGCTAAAATTAATATAGTCTTTGTGGGTTTGACATGTACTTGTCAATTTTTCAATTCGACATTGTGCACTTGCAGTACATAATTTTAACACATCAAGTTTTTGGCACCATTGCCGACGACTAGACTTAATTTTATATTCCTTAATTTTTATTTATTCGAATTAGTTTTTTTTTGTCTTCTTCTAATATTTAATTTTTATTTTTCAGGATTATCGAAGCGGATCAACGATATCGAAAGACAAGATTATTGTTGCGTTTTTTCTGGTATTTTTTATCTCAACTCAAAAAATATATATATAAAAAAAAATTAAGTACCTTATTTTTTTTGTTAGTTAGAAAACTAATTGTCGCATTCATGCATTCACTCACGTAGAGCACATCATGTTAGGTTTTTATTTTTATTTTTTTTGTTAAATATAAATTGTGGTTATTGCTGGAGGATTGAGGTAAGTCAAAATTTTCTCTTCTTTCGTAATTCACATAGTTTTAGGACATTTTATTTGTTTATAGTTTTTTTTATTTGTGCATTTTCATATTTAATCTAACACTAAGGGCACAACCTGTAAGATAAGGTGGAGATTTCATCACCCTTCATTAGCCCACAAACCACTGTGACGCCCCCAAATCCGGTTATCTTTAACTTAAGTTTGGTGCTCACGATACTAATATACCCATTCATATTAAAAGAAAACTATCTTATATTACATAGCTTAAATCCCAGGTTCTATAGACCTTAACATAACTTACGAATCGAATATCATTACACAACATAGTACTAACAGTATTTATTACTTTTACTACTTAAATAAGCACATGCGCTTAATAAAAGACTATTCCACAACTTTGCCTTTTCCTTTGTCTTTACCAGATGGACCAGCAACTTAATTCTTAACTGAAAACATTATATTTAACGCATAGGGTGAGCAACAAGCTTGCTTTAAAGAAGGAAATAAGCAAATAAATAAATATAATGGAATGTAAATATTATATCAATGAGGATTTAATAATAAATCTTTGAACAAGATACTTCTTTAAAAGTGTTGAGTCCGAAAAATTAGACTTTAGCATCTCAGTAGGTCAAATGACCAATGAACTCTTTACTAGAATCGATGTAATAATAATACTACAATTCATGGATACATACAGCTTTATAAAAGTTGTTTTATATCCTAGACTCGTACTTTAGGGGATCAGCCTAAGTACCCTACATTGTGCACAACATAGCAGTCTAATGACACTTTACATGTCCTTTGGAATCATATGTCCGGTACAATATACCCCTATAAAAGGGTTGTTCGTTCACAGCATTATACAAGAGTCCGCACCACAATAAAATGGTTTGGAAAGCATTAACTGATAACTTCATGAATAATATCAATATATCTCAACAATTGTCTAACCGAAGTAATGGTATTGACTTACTTTCAATGTAAACTCATTCAAGATAGAAAAGTTGATATTCTATTCTTTTGAAGCTGATTGGAATAAAAAGGCTTTTTAACCTCATATTATTTCATAAATAAGGACAGACAGTTCAGAAATTAAAGAACCTGTCCACTGCAGAATAATTGCTCAATAAAGAGTAAGAGTTAGAAACTTGACTCGTTTGTAGACTATTGATTCAGCTTAATATGTTCTCACAGAGCCTACACAATCATTTGCATTTTCAAGCTTATTAGCTAATTAGCTAAACCACATAGCTTGTGTATGATCACACATCACATAATTTTAGTGGTCAAGTTTGTAGTTAGATTCCTACATTTTATACATTTTTCAAATATCTCATCCATGTTTTCATATTAGTCAATTTTCACTTTGTTGGGTTCAACATACTTGCAACAAGTAATAGGAATCATATTACAGTTATTAGTTGCATTAATCAAGCATGTTAGTCATATAGTTAAGTCATATATCACGTAGTTTCAGTGGTCATGGATAGATTTCTTATATATAATACATTTTTCAAATATCTCATCCATGTTCTTATCTTCACCATTTTTCTCTTTAATGGTGTCACACAACATGTTTATAGCCTACATCTTATTAGGATTTTAACACATGAGTGTTTTAGTTCTAGCATACAAAAATGCTTTTGTAGCTTATTAAAGGTATTTCCAATATCATTCTATGCCTAATCCTTCACATTTTAATTTCAAGGCCAATTAGCTAATTAAAACTGCCATAGCAGTTTGTTTGCTTTGTGACCTGCACTTCCTTTCTCTTTACTTACATGTATGATTTTTAGACATGTCCCACACACTTGTTTATTTAAATTTTAAACTTGATGGGCAAGTTTTTGAGTTGCACTATAAAGCCAAAAATGGCTTTTCCAAGACTGCAAAACAATAGTATACTAGCTAATCAAGATGTGCAAGGCACTGCTATGCCCAGATGATTATCTGGCCCTGCAGCAGCCCCAGCAAGTCCAGTCAGTCCATAGCCTTTATATGCCAGCAACCAAGCTGGCTTGGCCCTGTGAGGCTCAGCTAAGCTTGGTGTGGCCATGCTTGGCCTCATGGCCCCTAAGTCAAACATAAAACTGCTATTGCAGCTGCTAACTTGGCAACTGATGCCACAAATTAGTAGCAGTTCTGCCATTCTTTTTTAACTTGCTATCCCATTAAATTTTTTCTATGTATGACTGCACTGCCAACTGCTACTGCTATTGTTGCTGTGCTACCAACTATTATTTTCTTGCATACCTATTACCATAAGTCGTTTGATGCACTACAAGTCTTTGCAATCACATGTCATCATGCTTCATCAATCTGCAGAACTAAACAATCAAGGTGGATTTAATCACTTCTTTTACTTTTAACCCCAAGCATGCTAGATTCTTTTTATCTATGGGCTATGGCAGTCACTGTTGTCATAGACAGCAGTTCTTAAGCCTCTCCCATCTCTCACTTTGTTTTATTTTAAAAGTTTTACAATCCAAGTTAATCATTAGCCTAACATTGGTATAATATAGGCATGACATCAACTACTAATAATTATGCCAAGCTCCTGTTGTGACACCCCCAAATTCGGGTACTTCGATTTCACGGGATTTGGTGTTCACTGTACAAATATCATCTATCTATCTACCCATAATAAATACAAACCATGTAATAGATAGAAATAAAATCTTCCCTTTATAGGATTACAACATCTGAATCATAAACATAATCCCAGGTTAAACTAACCTTAAACATCTATGTGGAAATATAAACAATAAGTCTTAAACAACATCATTAACTCAAGTCTAACATAAATACATCATCAAATAAAATAACAATTCTTCATCACTTGATAACTTTGCCCTTGCCTTTACTAGTGGAAGGTTCATCGGTTCTTTCGTTCTTAACTGCAATGTTATTAATAAGCAAGAGTGAGCACTATTTCCCATAAGTATAACAATGAAATAATAGTATAATAACATGCGAGTGAATTAAAGACATCTGAATAAAAGCTCAACTTTTGAATCAAGAATGAATAACAAGAATCAAAAGAATTCTGAGGGACATAAGACCTTGAACTATGTCCTAGGTTATCAGGAGTTATACTTGAAACCTTTAACAGTCATAAGACTATGGACCTTTCTTCTCGTACTTAGGGGGATCAACCCTTAGTACCATACTGTGCACAATATCTTAACGCTAACACATAAGTAAATCCCTTTGCAGGGTTGTTCATCTCAATTTGACATTCGAGTCCGCACCAAAGGAAGTTTGGTTTGGATAATTCAATAAGGGTTCTGAAATTTAGAACGTTCATCAACTAAGGACTAGTTGAATCAATAAAGTTCACTAGTCTAATAAGGTTCAACAATAATGATATTTGATTTGAATAATAATCTCAAGACGTATACAATAGGACAATTATTGTATAACTGAATCATGCTTTGAAAAGATAATCAATCTTTAATATAACATTTGAACTTGAATAATAATAATGATAATTTACTCGAAGTAACTAATAAATTTGAACAATAATGACAAGTAGGGTTAGGAAACTTGCTTCGTGCGTAGATTACACTTTAACTAAGCACGTTCTTTGAATTTAATCCTACATACCATTCACATTCACAATACAAGTTAATTATAACTTAACTAATCATCAATGATCATTCTGTTGTCTAAACTTTGGTTATGACTATACTTAGTCAAATTATCTCATTTACTGTCACATAAAATCACTTCATGAATAATAATTTAATTATGTATTCCATAACCCAATCTACATGTAATTATGTTATTTAAATGTTAAACATCTATTCTATCATCACATTATACTTCTAACATGTTTACATGTTCATTACATTAAGTTACTAACACATTGCTAGACTTAATCATTTTAAAAAAAATTCCATTTCTGAACTTTCTAGAGAGTGGCGTTGCGGCGCCATCATTATATTTCTCTTCGGCGTTAAGGCGCTTTGACGGGACTCTTGGCTGCCATGCAGCCAAGTATACCGCTGACTCAAGACTTAGTGTCATGCATAGCAGTGTGTATTGCTTGAGAAATAAAACATGAAAGTCTGAAAGCATAGCGGCATGCGAAGGCGAACCGAGAACTGTTTTGCAATTCGTGAAAATTGCAGAACACGTTTTCAAAACTCCAATTAAATTATTACTACATGAAATTAATTATACCCATATGTTATAATTCATATATAATCAATACCCAACACTTATAGAGTGATTTTAACCCATTAAAACACATAATCACAGAGTTAAAATCTATAATTTCACTGACTTTGATGTTCTTGAAGGTTTTGAAAATAAAACATGAAAATTGACACTACGGATTCGTTATAACACCGAATCCGTTCGTTTAAAGTTTGGTCTCTTTGTATCAATATGTATAATAATATACGAGTGTAAAATTTAGGGAAACATTTATGTTTGACACACTAAAATTATGTATAAGGGTCATAAGGCCAAAAACCCAAATTCTATAAATTTTGAAATAACAAGTCATCGTATTATGAAACTTATGATATGAAATCATGCAATATATATATAAAACATGTTATGCTACTCGTATTATTACATATATCCATATAATAACACAATTTCTCAATTACAGAGACATAACAGAGGTTTTGAAAGCCATTTTCATGAAAACTAATTGACGTGAAATATAAATTGGATTGAAGAGAATTACCCAAGCGTAGATGAACAAGGATAACAATTCTCTCTATTTCAAATACAATTTCCGAAACTTTCTCAATAAAATTCTCAAACTCTCTCTCTCTTTTCCCTCTCTGTTTTATGCCAGACTTAGCCAAATAATGAAAAGGAAGAAAGGAGAATATGTATATTAATCAAGCAACTGACGCGCATGATGGAGGTCAGTTACCTAACATGGGTAACTGCTCCCAACCTCCCTTAGTGCCATGTTTGTCTAGCTAGAATAGGTTTCAAAAACCAATTAATCTAATAAAGCTTTATCATATAGTTTAATTAATGTCACACTCCTTCATAAAATAAATCAATATCTTATTTAAAATTAAATATAATAATTTCTCATAAATTCACATAATCATATAATTAATTTTCTCATTAATTAATTATATCAAATTATTAAATCTCTAATTAATTATTACATTAATTAAAATAACATTATGCTTACTAAATATTTCATTTAATACAATAAGCTCACATAATGACATACTTTGAATAATAATTATTCTCTACATTAATTTAATAAATGTAACACATATAATTAAATTAATCTACCACAATTGCATCAAATAATTATTTAATCCAATAATTAAATCATCAAAAATATTTATTTAATTCAATAAATATTAAAAATTAATTTACAAAAATCTCGTTCATTACATCTTTCCCCTTAAAAGGATTACATCCCCGTAATCACGACTCAATAAATTCGACCCGTTACATTCTCCCCCCTTACAAAGATTCTGTCCCCAGAATCGCTTACAAATAATTAAGTAAATAAATGAGGGTAATTCTTCATCATATTCTCTTCGAGTTCCCACGTAGCTTCTTCAGCGTTGTGGTTCCTCCAAATTACCTTAACAGAAGGTATAACTTTATTTCTGAGAACTTGTTCTTTTTGGCGGACAATTTGGACAGGAATTTCTTCATAAGATAAGTCTTTTTCAAAATGTAGGGGTTCATATTCAATTAAATTCTTGTAATCGGCCTTGTAGGGTCGTAACACAGAAACATGGAAGACGTTGTGGACATTCTCGAGTGATGGAGGTAAGGCTACCTCGTACGCAACTTCTCTGATTCTACGCAATACTTCAAAGGGTCCAATAAATCTTGGGTTCAATTTTCCTTTCTTTCCGAACCTGATCTTCCCCTTCCAGGGAGAGACCTTCAAGAAAACATAACTACCTGATTTTCGCTCTGTCCGTCTGTTTGAGGATGATAAGTTGTACTCATTCGCAATTGCGTACCCATGCATTCCTGAAGATGTTTCCAGAAATTTGATGTGAAGCGCGGATCCCTATCTGAAACAATTGATACCGAAACTCCGTGCCTCGAAACAATCTTTTTTACGTATAGCCTCGCCAACTGATCTAAGTTGAATCTTATTTTGATCGGAAGGATGTGTGTAGATTTTGTCAGTCGGTCAAAGGTAACCCATACTGCGTTGTAGCCTTTCTGAGTCATCGGAAGGCCAACCACGAAGTCCATTGTAATATATTCCCATTTCCATTCTAGGATTTCTAACGGTTGAAGCAATCCACTTGGTCTCTGATGTTCTGCTTTTACTTTCTGATAGGTCAGACACTTGGCAACACATTCTGCAACATTACGTTTTAAATTCAACCACCAGAAATGTTGTCGAAGATCTTGGTACATTTTGGTACTACTAGGGTGAATCGAATATCGTGAACTATGAGCCTCGCTCAAAATATCTTCCTTAATTTCTTGTACTGGCGGTACCCAAATTCTACTCTCAAATCTCAGTATTCAATCCTTATCCATTTTAAATCTCCGTTCAGTTCCTTCAAATATCTTCTTTGTCACCTTTTTACATTCTTCGTCCTGAAGCTGAGCCTCCTTAACTTTATCCAGTAGGGTTGTACCAGATTGCATCTGAAATAGCTTCTCATCAATTTCCATAGGATACTTCACCTCTAACTCTAGTTTCTCCATTTCAAATTAGCCTCCTCTGACGCTTAACTTCATCAATTTCTCACCCTTTCTACTTAAGGCGCTTCAACCACATTGCTTTACGGATGGTATAAAATCTCACAGTCGTAATCCTTAATTAATTCCAACCATTTTCTTTGACGCATATTCAAATCCTTCTGCATGAAAATATATTTCAGACTCTTGTGGTCCGTATATATTTCACACTTCTCCCCGTAGAGATAGTGCCTCCAAATTTTTAAAGCAAAAATAACTGCAGCTAACTCCAAATCATGGGTCGGGTATCCCTTCTCGTAATCCTTCAACTGTCGTGATGCATACGCAATGACTCTGCCGTTTTGCATAAGCACATAGCCAAGTCCTTTATGCGACGCATCGCTAAAAACAACAAAATTTCCTGTATCATCCGGAAGGGATAACACAGGTGCCGTACTCAATCTCTTCTTCAATTCTTGAAAGCTCTCCTCACACTTCTCTGTCCAAACAAATTTCACAGCTTTACGAGTTAAATTTGTTAACGGAGTTGCGATCTTGGAAAAGTCTTGTATGAATCTTCTATAATATCCTGCTAATCCAAGAAAACTTCTTACTTCTGACGGCGTTCTCGGCTGATCCCAGTTAATCACGGCTTCTACTTTAGATGGATCTACCGAGATTCCATTTTTATCGATCACGTGACCAAGAAATTGTACTCGTTCAATCCAAAATTTGCATTTTGAAAACTTAGCATACAACTTTTCCCTTCTCAATACTTCCAATGTTAATCTCAAATGCTCTTCGTGTTCTTCTTTGGTTTTTGAATATACCAAAATATCGTCTATAAATACCACCACGAATTTTTCCAAAAATGGCTTGAACACACCGTTCATTAGTCCCATAAATGCTGCAGGAGCATTCGTTAGACCAAACGACATTACTAAAAATTCGTAGTGACCGTATCGCATTCTAAACGCTGTCTGTCTTTGGTACATCCTCTGGCCTCACCTTCAGTTGGTGATAATCACTCCTCAAGTCTATCTTGGAAAAATATCTTGCTCCCTTCATTTGATCAAACAGATCATCGATCCTTGGTAATGGATATCTATTTTTAATCGTGACCTTGTTCAGTTTTCTGTAGTCAATGCAGAGTCGCATCGATCCGTCCTTCTTTTTCATAAATAACACCGGCGCTCCCCACGGTGATACACTCGGTTGAATGTACTTCTTGTCCAACAATTCTTGTAATTGTACCAATAATTCTTTCATCTCTACTGGTGCCATTCGGTATGGTGCCTTCGATATTGGAGCATTTTCGGGCGCCAAATCGATCATGAAATCTACTTCTCTATCTGGTGGAAGTCTTGGCAAATCGTCTAGAAATACATCGACGAAGTTCCTCACAATCGGTATCTCTTCTACCTTTGGATTCTCTTTTCGACTGTCGACTATGTAAGCTAAGTATCCTACACAGCCTTGTCTCAATAATTTTCTGGCCTGCATCATCGTCAGATAACTCACTTGTCTAGGCGACTTGCTACCATAAAACACAACCTTTGACGGAGTCATAAGGTTAATACGCTTCTTTTGGCAATCAATTACAGCTCCGTAAATAAATAACCAGTCCATTCCCAATATAACGTCAAATTCCCCAAGTCGAATAGGGATAAGATCCACATTCATGATATTACCCTTAATATCCACTCTACAGTTCTTATACACGTACTTAACACGGATTATCTCCCTATTTGCAATTTCTATGTTCATGGGATATTCCAACTCATCTTTAAGTAAATCTAAACTATTAACAAAGTCATCGGATATAAAGGAACAAGTAGTACCCGAATCAAATAAAACATAAGCATTAATTTTATTGATCGGAATGATACCTGACACCACATCACGAGACTGAATTGCATCCTGCACCGTTATATTAAAAGTTCCGGCGATCTGTCGGTTTGTTGTTGTTGGTCCGGTGATGGTTAAGGCATTTCCACTGTTGTTTCCACGGTTACCTCCTGGTCCTACCCCTCCCGATCCCTTCTTAGGGCAGTCTCTTGCTAGATGATCCTTCGAACCACAGTTGAAACAAGCACCCTTCTTTGGGTTAGGACAGTTAGGTGCTATGTGGCCTTCCTGACCACAATTGTATCATACTCTTTTTCCTTTCATACATACTCCCAGATGAGCTTTCCCGTAGGTCAGGCATGCTTCGATTCTTTTCTTCTGATTACCTTGCTGATTTCTTAATAATGAGCTGTCGTTCCACCTTTTCTTCTGATTGAAATTTCCACCTCCTGTGCCACTTCCACTGGCCTTGTTATTAATTTCACCTTCACTCTTCTTCTTCTTTTGATCTTGATTGTACTTGGTCACCGTGATCGCTTCCTCATTCAAATGAGGATGACCTTTTCCAAAGATCTCAAAGAAATGTGTTTATCTGAAGCATTGAAACTTTACTGTATACCCAAGGCTTTAGTCCTTGTTCGAATCTTCTGGCTTTTCTCTCGTCAGTTGTGTACTTGGTACGGGCGAACCTTGCCAACTCGTTGAATTTAGCCGCGTAGTCGTGCACGCCATGTTTCTGCCTGAGTTCCAGAAATTGAACCTCCATCTGATTCTGCGAACTAGTTGGGAAATACATTTCGAAAAACATCTCTTGAAATCTCTCCTACGTAATTACACCTTCACCTACTCGCACGTTGTTTGCTTGCCACCAGTAGCTAGCCTCAGACTTCAGTATAAACGTTGCAAAAGCAGTCTTCTGGTCTTCTCTAACCCTAGCAACGTCGAAAACCTTCTCCATTTCCATAACCCACGTTTGAGCCTCGATTGGGTTCATGGAACCTTTGAACTTTGGCGATCCCACCGCCTTGAAGTCTTTAAACATTGTGTTTGGTGGAGCTTGAGGTTGATTATTCATGGCTCCGGTCAAGAAGTTCACCAACTCTTGTGGGATTAGCATCATCGTTATTGTTATTATTGGTAGACTCTTCCTGAGCCGGTTGACGTTGTTGTCTTCTCCTTGGCAGCATTTTTTTGTTAAATAAACGCTTATTAGAACTTTATTTATTTCTCTAAATAGTTAAGGCATTACTTAACAATTTAACATACTCATTTAACACATCATCTCAAACAACATGATATATTTACATTCAAACCAAAGTTTTAACATCAAACTATAACATCACTGCTATTTGGAGATTCAGTCTACCATCGTAGAGAGAGTCAAGGAGGTGCATCTCAAAACCGATGAGTGTGACCAGATGAAGAAGCGGTTGCCCAATGAAAAAGATATTAAGTTTAGTCTTTATAATGAGGGATTATTAAGATTTAAGGGAAGAATTTGGATTTCGAATGAGACGGAATTAAAGGAGCAAGTTTTACAAGAGGCTCATAGTTCGAGGTACTCGATTCATCCTGGTAGTACTAAGATGTATCAATACCTTCGACAGAGTTTTTGGTGGTCGAACATGAAGAGAGAAATAGCCGAGTATGTGAGTAGGTGCTTGACTTGTCAAAGAGTTAAAGCCGAACATCAACGACCAAGTGGCTTGTTACAGTCATTGGAGATTTCGGAGTGGAAGTGGGAGCATATCACGATGGACTTTATGGTGGGACTTTCGACCACTCAGAAGGTATATGATGCGATTTGGGTAATAGTGGACCGGTTGACGAAGTCGGCTCACTTTTTGCCACTTCGAGTTAAGTATAACTTAGATCAGTTAGCTACACTCTATGTTAAGGAAATTATTTCCAGACATGGAGCACCTGTGTCGATAGTGTCAGATCGTGACCCACGATTCACATCGAACTTTTGGAGAAGTCTTCAAGAGCAGTTGGGGACGCAGTTGAAGTTGAGTACTTCATATCATCCACAAACCGATGGACAGAGCGAGAGGACAATTCAGACGTTAAAAGATATGTTGAGATCTTACGTCACGGATTTCAAGGGTAGTTGGGATGATCATCTACCATTAGTAGAATTTACGTATAACAACAGTTATCATGCAAGCATAGGTATGCCGCCGTATGAAGCTTTGTATTGAAGGAAATGCAGAACTCCATTGTATTGGGATAAAGTGGGAGAACGCCGAATGCTAGGACCAGAATTGGTGCAGCAAACAGCAGATGTCGTGAAGTTGATACGTATGTGTCTCATAGCAACTCAAGACAGACAGAAGAAATACGCAGACTTACATCGAGAGAATAGAGAGTTTGAGGTAGGCTCGTACGTATTTCTAAAGGTATTTACCTGGAAAGGAAAGATACGCTTTGGAAAGAAGGGAAAACTAAGCCCAAGGTTTATAGGACCTTTTGAGGTATTAGAATGGGTAGGTGAGTAGCTTATAGGGTAGCTGTAAGACTCCAACTTTTATAAATAAAGATGAATTTTCTATAAATATTATTTTTGAATATTATGGAGTAAAATTGATATAATAGTTGTGGAAAATATTTAAAAATTTTGCAAAGTAAGCAAGTTGTAATAAAATATTCGTTTGGTCGGGGAATATTCTTTTTGTCGGGGAATATTCGTACGACGGCTCAATCATTGGTGGACCCCACAACGGAAGTATTGTCGTAGTTAGAAAACGATAAAATTAACTTTCTATAAAAATAACGGCGGAGGTGTTACCGTTAAAACTGTTGAACTACCCGGTAGTAAAAGTATAGTAATACGCGTGGTTGCATAGTAGCACACGGTATTGATTATTGATGCTTACGTGATAAGTCACCGGCTTATACTCAATTATTGCTACAAAGAATTGTCGCATCATATCTCTTATATTATTGATTCAATTATTATCACAATATCATCTCAGATAATATGTTATATTATTAAATCAATAATTGAGACGACAAGTTATAAATGATTAATAATTGTTGAAAGATTAAATATGTGTTGATTAAAAATAAAATGATTTGTGGTAATATTTATTCAATCCTTGATGTATATAAAGAGTCTGTTATGAGACGTTTGTGGTAAGTTTGGTTATTTTATGGGGGCCCATATGTCATCATCTAAGAGTCTCTTCGTCAATAGTAATTACCTTCGTCAATAGTAATTACCTTCGTCAATAGTAATTATCTTCGTCAATAGTAATTACCTTCGTGAATAGTAATTACCTTCGTCAATAGTAATTACCATTACTAGATGTCAAACCACTTGCCGTTTCATATTACAGGCGTCGAACCACTTGTCGTTTCACATTACAGGCGTCGAACCAATTGTCGCTTTTCACATTACAAAAGTCGAAACCACTTTACTTTTCACATCACTATCGTCCAAGCCACTTGCCTTTTCGCATGGCAAGTGCTAAGCTAGAAATCTTCTATAAATAGAGGCCTAGTGCTTCATTATTTTTCACGAATTCATTCAAGCTATAGAGAGAGAAATTATAGAGAGAATAAGAGAGAAAGAAGAAGAAGAGTATTCTCATTACTTACACTATCGCAATATTCAATCTCCTACTAAAGTAAGGGTGTTATTCTTTCTTATTCATGAAGAGAATTGTTGTTATTCCATTGCTTATTATTATGTTGGAATAACTCAGATACGCTGGTTTACCTTATACTTGGTGACATTCTTCTATTATTCATTGGAAACATCATGTATGCATGTTTTTTACCAAACCCGGTTCCGTCTTATTATTATTCTCATTGAACATCCTCATGCATGTGTTTTACACCGACTGGTTCCGCCTCTTTATTATTATTACTGCTGAACATCATATACGTGTGTTTTATGCGCTGGGACTGGTTCCATTCTTTATTATTCATTGGAATATCATGTCTACATCGCTTTTACACCGGACCGGTTCCGTTATTTATTATTCTCGTTGGAATAACTTTTTTTGTGCGGTTCTATCGCATGCATGGTGATTTCTTTTGTTATTCCATTCTTTATTATACTCGGTTGGTTAAAACTTTGACTTCTACACTCCATGAAATTAGTGGAATATCCTTGATATTTCAAGCGCTTCATCCAAAGATCCTTTCATTGAAATATTCTTCTAAGTATTCTTCAATTTTACTCTACAAAGCAAGATTATCATGTTGATGCTTTGGATGTTATTGGTTCTGGATAAATTAATTCTTGAACTTGTTTTATTGAATTCTTATATCATTGTCATCATCCTCATATTTATATTTTTTGAAAGTCATCTCAGGCCTCAGTAGTGCATAGATGGACTTGGTATGATCATGACTGAGGATTATTCAAAGGTAATCATGACCGTAATGTTACAAATGATGTGGTAAAAATCCTCATTGGCCCGTAGTGCATTGATGGACATTTGTTGGCATGATCATGACCATTAATGAATACACAAATATTCTTGGCCCAGTGTGCGTGGATAATTGTGGTCGTGATACTAAAGAATATCCTTGGCCGTAGTGAAGGGGTGATTCGATGATGTGGAATATTTATTAAGCTGAGTCTCAGCTATAACAGTGATGAAAAACCTTTTAAATCATAAAAGATAGTAGATTTTATTTTCTACTTGACTCTTTTAATGGATTCTTTGGTTCCGCTTCAGCTTAAACTTGATGTTTATTATATTTTATCGGTTTAACATCATTGAAGGCTAATGATAATTTATTCGCATTATCTTAGTCATAATATTTCTTCTTGAAGCTAGTTGAGCTCACCCTTTCTTTCACTTTTTCTTCGTGAAATGAGAATATAGTCAAACGCGAGTCTGGGAATGGAGTAATGGTCCGAGGATAGCATTAGTAGTCCTCACTATTCTGTGAAATAGTGTGATAATAATTGTAATGAGGACTCCTTTTGAGTTTGTATAATCTCTAGTAGACAATATTTGTATTCAAACTCACAGTTTATGTTTTGTCTTATTGTACACGAAAGTTGTATTAGTAAGTTGTATTTGAATTCTGTACCATGTATTTGGCGACCCAAGATGGGTGATGTATACCTAATTTTTGGGGCGTCACAGTAGTGTTACCTCCAGACCTAGAATGTATACATAATGTATTTCACGTTTCATTGTTACGTCCTTACAAATCGGATTACAAGCACGTAATAGAATTTGAGCCTATTCAAATCGAGAAGGATTTAACATATGAAGTGATGCCGATTCAAATCATCGATAGAAAAGTGCATGTTCTGCGAAACAAGGAAATATCGTCAGTAAAAGTGTTATGGAAGAACCACGATATCGAGGAAGCAACGTGGGAATTGGAAGATAAGATAAAGAAGAATTATCCTCTTTTGTTTGAGTAATGTAGGGCGAGATTCTTGGGACAGAATCTTTATAAGGGGGGAAGAATGTAACGACCGAGAAATTCGGATCCTTTGTAAAATACTTGAAAGAATTAAATAATGAATAAAATAATATTATTTGTTATTATATGTGTTAATAAGATGTATGTCGTTCTATAACCTAGAAACGCCGGAATATCATAGTATTTGAACCACGTGAATGAATTAAAGTGTTTGAATTTCCAAGACAAAAATAAATGTTTTCTGAGAAAGTTTACAAAAAACACTATTCATCGTTTAACGCTCGGGAATGATTTTTGAACTTCTGAGAAATACGTAACGCTAGAATTTCGAGGCGAGATGGATTATGTAATAATAATCTAAGTTTGGAAAATGCAATAATTTGCATGCGGACTTAAATTGAGAATGTATGTATTAAAACCTAATGAAATGAATTAATGTAACTTGGTATAAATATAAGTCCATAAGCTTAAAGGTGTGAACCTATGTGGAATTTATACTAAGCCCAAGTGATTTATTATAATGCAAGCCCAACAAGGAAATTAGCTAGATTAATTAGCAAGCCCAATGAATTGGACATGATCCATGGGGCAATCCAAGTGTAAGTGGGTAGACTTGATGGGCAAACATTTTGTGTAATGACTAAGTGTTGTGATGGCCAAGTAATAAAAGTGGCTAGCAAGTAGTCTTGGTTGATAAGCAATGAATAGTAAGGAGGTGTAATAAGGATGTGGAATGTCCAAATGACTAAGTTGCCCTCACTTTGAGTTTCCTATAAATACCAAGCTTCATTTCATAAGTTGGTTGTTTAAATTTCATCCAACTCCTCTCAAGATAAACAACTTATTTGTTAGAGCCCAAAATCACTTTGAAGCTTAAACCTTCCATTGTTAGTTTTCAAAGAAGAAGTACTAGTTCATCAAAGGTAAATTATCTTGTGTCTTCCATCTCTATCATAGTAGGGTGATAAGAGAAGTGTAACCTAATGAAACTATATGTTAAGGACATATGGGAAGTGGATACGCAATGAACCTAAATAAGTTGATAACTTTGTACAAAACTTGCCATATGATGTTAGTAAATTTAACATAGTATGAGAACATTGATTGATGGACTTAAGTTCATAGTAAGTCATAAGCATGAGAATTGTAGTTAATAAGTTAAATAAGTCATTGACTTATGAGAATAAGTCAAAACCTACTTTGATAATAAATTGGTGTAATAAGTAGCTTGAAATGTCTATATGCTGATTAAAATCCACCAAGAATGATTAGTAATGAGGTTTCGCCGGAATTTACACGATTGGACGATAATCGTCGAATTCATAAAATTCTCGGAATAAAAATCGTATTTTGTGTTTGAAGTCGTAAACGTTGGTTTTCGATGGAGTCAAGTCATATTTGACATTATAGAGTTGTGGACTCGAAAATGACCGGATTCCGACTTAGAACGAAGAAACGAGCGTTGAATGTTCGCGAACGTTTATCGTTTTCGTTAAATGGACTAATAGGTTAAATTTTAGCAAACAAAGTAATATAGATAAAATTCTTGCGTGAACAGATAGAGTACGTAATTTGTGACCCATAGGCTCTTGAACGAGCCAATTCAGACTTATAACGAAGAAGTAACTAGTTTGGGAGTTTCACAAAAGATTCAAAACTATCCAAGTTTTATGGTACATGAGTTGTTGGCACCATGCGCGCGATCCAAGGCCAATAAGCCCGCTCAAATACTAAAATGGCCTCTCACCCCCAGAACTCAAGCGCATGATGCGACATATAACACAGAGACTCATGGCCATAAATACTTAGTCCCAAGTTTTTGAACAATAAGTGGTGACGCCATTAAATGCAAGACCTAGTCTGAATAGCCCGAATCAGAAGCGCCAAACTTCATAACCTAGATAATAAAGAAATGTTTACATGTTAAGCATGAAGAGTATTTGATAAGCAATTAAATGAGGATCTTAATAAAACATTGTTAAGACATAATTAAGCCTTAAGTATGAACACTTAGAGTTAAGTTCAGTCAATTACATATGAACGTAAGAATGGCCTATCGGAAAGCCGGAACCAATAATAACAAATCTAATACGTATTTAGATTGAGAAGAAGGGTAAGATTCTTTAGGAACCATCTATATTATTATACATGATCTAATGTATTATGTGATGTTATTATCTAATGTAGAGACCTTAAAGACGTAAAGTGCACATGTTATATCTATAAGCAAACGCTAAAGGCAAGTACTCTAACCCTTGTTCCAGTTCGATCTGGACAAGTCTTTGTGATTCATGTATTCTTCGCATGAGTTAGTATCTGAGGAAGTCAAAATCAATCCTTTCGGCTGGACGTATGCTATTTTATTCTATCAAGTGTTGATAAGGATTTACCAAACTAATATTGTTGTGGTTTTCAAAAGTAGATTGAATATGCTAAATTGTTTTGTCGTCAAACGACAGGCACGTGAGGTTGCCATAACTTAAACGTATACACGTTTAATGAATGTAGTGTTGATCAACATAAAGTACTATAGGCAGATCACCTAGACGTGCTCGTAAGCTATGCCGGACTTACGGACTTCGTGCCAGGATGTCCTTTTCAAAGTACTTATGAAATGCTTACGGTCTTGAACTGGAATTGATGTTTAACTGAATATTGTTGTTGTAAAACGTTTTGAATGAAAAGAAGTGCTATTTTGAATTATCGATAGTACTTCATAACTATTGTTCAGTTATTAAAGATATACAATTACTATGTTTCAAGCATGCTATTTTCCTAGAATTTTTGTACTTGCTGAGCTAGTTAGGCTCATTCTTGCTTGAACCATATGAATGCAGCTAAGACCGAACGGACCGATGTATCCGGCAAGGATAAAGGGAAGGCGAAGGAGAACCCGTAGATTACTTATGTAATAGTATAGGTTTTGTAAGGAATAATATTGATATTATGACAAAGAAAATGTATTGGTTGTAAAGAACCCGGGGAATTTAAATATTCTTTTGATATATATATATACGACATATCCGTTCTTTTGAGGCATTTCAATTGAATGTTTATGTGAACTGTAGCACCGTGTAGCACCATCTGTCGGGTTGTAAGATACCCGGATTTGGGGGCGTCACAATCAGAGCCTAACTTTGTGCTAATTATCGATCTTGATGATTCCATGTATGTATGATATGCGATTGGATCGAATTTTTTGGGCAAAATTTTTTCCTGTTCTGTCTGCAACGCGGCGCAACTGCGTCGTCTCTTGTTCATTCTGGAGTGCAGCTGCGCCATAACGTGGAAAGTGCTTTCTGGGCTAGCAGCAAGAATCAAGGCTGCGTCCAAATCTCATTCTCGAGCGCAGTGCGCGCTTGTAACCAAGAAAAAAGGTTTTACAGGCTAGCAATAAGAATGCACTGATCCTAGTGTATTCTGGGCGCACCTGCGCCCAACACTAGATTCTGAAAATTTTTATTTTTTGTATTTATTTCAATCAAGATAAAATGTTTATTTTGAATTGGAATATGATTAAAATAAAAGTTTTATATTAACTTAGAGTTGGATTCCACGTTCGTTTGAATAAAAGAGTTTAGTCAAAAGTTGTATATTAACTTTGAATTGGATTACACGTTCGTTTGAATAAAAGAATTTATTCAAAAGTTGTATATTAACTTGGAATTGGATTCTACATTCGTTTGAATAAAAGAGTTTATTCAAGAGTTTTATATTAATTTGGAATTGGATTCCACGTTCGCTAGAATAAATGAGTTTATTCACATATGGAATAAGATTCCATGTTTTCTAAAATTAAAGATGTTTAATTTTGATAAGGAATAGGATTCAACATAATTTATTTTTCCAGAAGTTAAAATAAAAGATTTTATTTTGTACTTGAAATTGGATTCGTTATTAATTAAAATAAAGGAGTTTATTTTGATTTGGAATTTGATTAAAAATAAAGGAGTTTATTTTTATTCCAAAAATGGATAAAATAAAATAAAGAAATTTATTATGATTTAAATTTTGATTAAATTAAAAGAGTTTATTTTTATTACAAAATTAGATTTTAATAAATTTTAAATTGCCCATTAAATTGATATTGATGCATATATGGAATGAATTTATTATTCATGAGATGAATTTATTTATTAATGCATATGTTGATGTGTATGATAATAAATGGGGTTGATTATGGACTATTGACCAATGTGATTGAATTTTATTTTAGTTGGATGCATGAATGTATATGTTTTATTAAATGGGGTCTGCGTACCTCGTCTTCTCTAATTTTTCTTAATGTAAATTCTATCTCCCTCATATGTATTTCCCCTTGACTGATGATCAATGTGTCTGTGAGACCCCCCCAAATCTGGGTACTTCAATTCCACGGGATTTGGTGTTCACTGTACAAATATCCTCTATCTATCTACCCATAAAAATGCAAACCATGCAATAGATAGAAATAAAATCCTCCCCTTATGGGGTTACAACATCCGAATAATAAATACAATCCCAGGTTAAACTAACCTTAAACATCTGTGCAGAAATTTAAACAATTAATAAGTCTCAACAATATTAAGTCTTAACACATAAATTCAACATCTCATAAATACAAGTCTTCAACATTTGTTAACCTTGCCCTTGCCTTTACTAGTAAAAGGCTCGTTGGTTCTTTCGTTCTTAACTGCAATGTTATTATTACGCAAGAGTAAGCATGATTGCCCACAAATAAAATAATGAAATAACAATGTATAAGAACATGCAAGTGAATCAAGGACTTCTGAAATAAAAGCTCAACTTTTGAATCAAGAATGAATAACAAGAATCAAAAGATTTCTAAGGGTCATAAGACCTTGAACTATGTCCTAGGTTATCAAGGGTTATACTTGAAACCTTTAGCAGTCATAAGACTATGGACCTTTCTACTCGTACTTAGGGGGATCATCCTTTAATACCATACTGTGCATAATATCTTAACGCTAACGCATAAGAATTCCCTATACAAGGGTGTTCATCTCAGTTTGACATTCGAGTCCGCACCAAAGGAAGTTTGGTTTGGATAATTCAATAAGGGTTCTGAATTTAGAACGTTCATAAACTAAGGACTAGTTGAATCAATAAGGATTCGCTAGTCTAACAAGGTTCAACAATAAATGATATTTATAATGAATAACAATCTCAATAGGTATACAATAGAACAATTATTGTATAACAGATTCATACTTTAAAAAGATAGTAAATCTTTAACATAACTAATGAACTTGATTTATAACTTGAATAATGATAACAAGTAGGGTTAGGAAACTTGCCTCGTACGTAGATTACACTTTAATTAAACACGTTCCTTGAATTTAATCCTACATACCATTTACATTCATAATATTAGTTAATTATAATTTAACTAATCATCAAACGTTCATTCTTTTTATCTAATTTGATTATGACCATACTTAGTCAATTAATCACGTTCATTGTCACATAATTTACACTTCACGAATAACAAGCTAACTATGCATTTAATAATTCAGTCCATAAGCAATTATGTTATTTACATGTTAAGTATCTATTTTAACAGCTCATTATACTTCTAACATATTTCTATGTTTATTAAATTAGGTTAATATCACATTGTTAGTCTTAAACACATTAAACATTCATTTTTGGACCATTCTGCAGAGTGGCGTTACGGCGCCACTTTTATACTAGATCTTGGCGCTGCGGCGCGAGACTTCAGTTCTGGAGTTGGTGCCGCGATGCGAAACTCTAGATTCTGATTCTCAGTTTGCGAAGAACACAGAGTTCAACGAAATAAACATTACATGATCATTAATTTCACTAATTTAACGTACCCACATGTTGGAATTCATACATAATCATCACCCAACAATTATAGAATGAATTTAACCCATTAAACATATAATTACAGAATTAAAATATGTAATTTTCACTATTCCTGATGTTCTTGAAGGTTTTGAAAATAAATCATGAAAATTGACACTACGGATTTGTTATAACACCGAATCTGTTCATTTAAGGTTTGGTCTCTTCGTATCAACATGCATAATAACATACAAGTGTAAATTTTACAAAATAATTTATATTTGTCATATTAAATTCACGTATAAGGCCATATGGCCATAATCCATACCCTGTAAGTTTTGAGCAACATATACGACATGTTTTATGATACAGATGATATGGGAACTTATAGTAAAACATACTATGCTAACATATTATCACATATATCCACATAAACAATACACTTTTCCAATTTACAAAGACTTTACAAAGAGTGAGGCCATTTTTTATGAAAACTAAATGACGTAAAAAGAGAATTTGGGTTTGGAGAATTTATCCAGAGTATAATTTAGAAGAGATGATCACAAATGATCCTTTCACAAAAATTTGTTGATTACACACTCACAATTTTTCTCAATCTCACAATTTCTCTCTGAAATTTCTCTGGCTATCAGTTGAACAATTAATGAAGAATACGTAGAACAATATTAACTGAGCCTTTATGGGAAGAGTTGAGGTCAGTTACTCCATACGTGGTTTAACTGTCCCCAACTCCCCTTAAGGCATCATTTGGCTAGCCTTAAAGGCTTATATCCATTTAATTTAATAAAACCTTTTACCATATAGTTTAAATCATGTCACACCCAATTCAAATATCTTATTTAATTTAATTTAAATAAAGTATAATAATTTATCATAAATTCACATAATCATATAATTAATTTTCTCATTAATTACTTATATCAAATAATCATATAATTAATTTTCTCATTAATTAATTATATCAAATTATTAAATCTCTAATTAATTATTTAATTAATTAAAATAACATTAGGCTTATTAAATATTTCTTTTAATTCAATAAGCTCACATAATTACATACTTGAATAATAATTATTCTCCACATTAATTTAATTAATATAACATATATAATTAAATTAATCTACCACAATTGCATCAATTAATTATTTAATCTAATAATTAAATCATCAAAAATATTTATTTACTTCAATAAATATTAAAATTAAATTACAAAATCTCGTTCGTCACATCTTTCCCCCTTAAAAGGATTCTGTCCCCAGAATCACGACTCATAAAATTTGACCCATTAAATTCTCCCCCCTTTCAAAGATTTTGTCCTCAGAATCGCATATAATAAGTTAAGTAAATAAATGAGGGTAGTTCTTCATCATATTCTCTTCGAGTTCCCACGTAGCTTCTTCAGCGTTGTGGTTACTCCAAATTACCTTAACAGAGGGTATTACTTTATTTCTGAGAACTTGTTCTTTTCTATCGACAATTTGAATAGGAATTTCTTCATAAGATAAGTCTTTTTCAAAATGAAGGGGTTTGTATTCAATTACATGCTTGCAATCATGTTTGTAGGGTCGTAAAACAGAAATATGGAAGACGTTGTGGACATTCTCGAGTGCTGGAGGTTGGGCTACCTCATAAGCGGCTTCTCCGATTCTTCGTAGAACTTCAAAGGGTCCATTGAATCTTGGGCTCAATTTTCCTTTCTTTCCGAACCTAATCTTTCCCTTCCAGGGAGAGACCTTTAAGATAACGTAACTACCCGGTTCAAATTCAACATTCTTACGGTGTGGATCAGCATATTTCTTCTGTCTATCTTAAGCTGTTACCAGTCGTGCTCGGATAACTTTGACTATTTCTGCTATCTGCTATACCAATTCTGGGCCTAGCAATTGTCTTTCGCCAACTTCATCCCAATAAAGTGGAGTTCTGCACTTTCTGCCATATAACGCTTCATAAGGCGGCATGCCTATACTAGCGTGGTAACTGTTGTTGTAGCCGAACTCTACTAACGGTAGGTGATCATCTTAATTTCCTTTAAAGTCCATCACACAGGCTCTTAGCATATCTTCTAATGTCTGAATCGTTCTTTCGCTTTGTCCGTCTGTTTGAGGGTGGTATGCTGTACTCATGCGCAATTGCGTTCCTATGCATTCTTGTAGACGTTTCCAGAAGTTCGATGTAAAGCGCGGATCCCTATCGGAAACAATTGACACCGGTACTCCGTGCCTATAAACAATCTCTTTTACGTATAACCTCGCCAACTGATCTAAATTGAATCTGATTTTGATCGGAAGGAAGTGTGCGGATTTCGTTAGTCGGTCAACGATAACCCATACTGCATCGTAGCCTTTCCGAGTCGTCGGAAGGCCCACCACGAAGTCCATTATAATATGCTCCCATTTCCATTCTGGGATTTCCAACGGTTGAAGCAATCCACTTGGTCTCTGATGTTCTACTTTCACTTTCTAACAGGTAAAACACTTGGCAACACATTCTGCAACATCTCATTTTAAATTTGGCCACGAGAAATGTTTTCGAAGATCTTGGTACATTTTGGTACTACGAGGGTGAATCGAATATCATGAACTATGAGCCTCACTCAAAATTTCTTCCTTAATCTCTTGTACTGGCGGAATCCAAATTCTACAAATCTCAGTATTCCTTCCTTATCCATCTTAAATCTCTGTTCAGTTCCTTCAGATATCTTCTTTGTCACCTTTTTATATTCTTCGTTCTGAAGCTGAACCTCCTTTACTTTTTCTAGTAGAGTTATACCAGATTGTATCTAAAATAGCTTCTCATCTATCTCCATAGGATACTTCACTTCCAACTCCAGTTTCTCCATGTCTGCAATTAGCTCCTCTTGAGCAGTCAACCTCATAAATTTCTCACGACCCTTTCTACTTAAGGCGTCGGCAACCACATTTGCTTTACCCGGATGGTATAAAATCTCATAGACGTAATCCTTAATTAATTCCAACCATCTTCTTTGACGCATATTCAAATCCTTCTGCGTGAAAATATATTTCAGACTCTTGTGGTCCGTATATATTTCACACTTTTCCCCGTAAAGATAGTGCCTCCAAATTTTCAAAGCAAAAACAACTGCAGCTAACTCCAAGTCGTGGGTCAGATATCCTTTCTCGTAATCCTTCAATTGTCGTGATGCATACGTAATGACTTTGCCGTTTTGCATCAGCACACAGCCAAGTCCTTTATGCGATGCATCACTATAAACAACAAAATTTCCTGTATCGTTTGGAAGAGACAACACAGGTGTTGTACTCAACCTCTTCTTCAATTCTTGAAAGCTTTCTTCACACTTCTCCGTCCAAACAAATTTCACAGCTTTTCGAGTTAAATTCGTTAACGGAGTTACTATCTTGGAAAAGTCTTGTATGAACCTTCTATAATATCCTGCCAGTCCAAGAAAACTTCGTACTTCCGATGACGTCCTCGGCTGATCCCAGTTAATCACCGCTTCAACTTTGGATGGATCTACCAAAATTCCGTTTTTATCGATCACGTGCCCAAGAAATTCCACTCGTTCAATCCAAAATTCGCATTTTGAAAACTTGGCATACAACTTTTCCTTTCTCAATACTTCCAATGTTAATCTCAAATGCTCTTCATGTTCTTCCTTGGTTTTCGAATAAACCAAAATGTCATCTATAAATACCACTACAAACTTGTCCAAAAACGGCTTGAACACACCATTCATTAGTCCCATAAATACTGCAGGAGCATTTGTAAGACCAAACGACATTACTAAAAATTCGTAGTTACCATATCGCGTTCTAAACGCTGTGTTCGGTACATCCTCTGGTCTCACCTTCAGTTGATGATAACCGCTTCTCAAGTCTATCTTGGAAAAGTATCTCGCTCCTTTTCATTGATCAAACAGGTCGTCGATCCTCGGTAATGGATATCTGTTCTTAATCGTGACTTTATTCAGTTTTCTGTAGTCAATGCAGAGCCGCATCAATCCGTCCTTCTTTTTCACAAATAACACCGTCGCTCCCCACGGCGATACGCTCGATTGAATGTACTTCTTATCCAGTAATTCTTGTAATTGTACCATTAATTCTTCCATCTCTACTGGTGCCATTCAGTATGGTGCCTTCGATATTGGAGCAGTTCCGGGCGCCAATTCGATTACAAAATCTACCTCTCTATCTGGTGGAAGTCTTGGAAAATCGTCTGTAAATACGTCGATGAAGTCCCTTACAATCGGTATTTCTTCTACCTTCGGATTCTCTTTTCGACTGTCGACTATGTAAGCTAAGTATCCTACACAGCCTTATCTTAATAACTTCCTGGCCTGCATTATCGTCAGACAACTCGCTTGTCTAGGCGACTTGCTACCATAAAACACAACCTTTGACGGAGTCATAAGGTTAATACGCTACTTTTGGCAATCAATTACAGCCCCGTAATTGAATAACCAGTCCATTCCCAATATAACGTCAAATTCCCCAAGTAGAATAGGGATAAGATCTACGTTCATGATATTATCCTTAATAACCACTCTACAGTTCTTATACATGTACTTAACAGGGATTATCTCTCTATTCGCAATTTTTATGTTCATGGGATATTCCAACTCATCTTTAAGCAAATCTAAACTATTACCAAAGTCATCGGATATAAAGGAACAAGTAGCACTCGAATCAAATAAAACATAAGCATTAATTTTATTGATCAGAATGATACCTGACACCACATCACGAGACTGGTTTTCATCCTGCACCGTCATGTTGAAAGTCCTGGTGGTCGGTCGGTTGGTTGCGGTTGGTCCAGTGATAGTCAAGGCGTTTATATGGTTGTTTCCCCGGTTTCCTCCTGATCATGTCCCTCCCGATCCCTTCTTAGGACATTCTCTTGCTAGATGATCCTTCAGACTACAAGTGAAGCAAGCACCCTTCTTTGGGTTAGGACAATTAAGTGCTATGTGGCCTTCCTAACCACAATTATAGCACTGTGACGCCCCCAAATCCGGGTCCCTTCCAACCCGACAGATGGTGCTCCACGGTGCTATAGTTCACACAAACATTCAATTGAAATGCCTCAAAAGAACGGATATGTCTTATATATATTCCAAAACAATACTACCATTCCCCAGGTTCTTTATAACCGTTACATTTGTTCTTGTCATAATATCAAATATTATCATTACAAACCTATACTATTACATAGGTAATCTACACGTTCGCTTTAGCCTTCACTTTAACCTTGACGAATCCTTCGGTCCATTCGGTCTAAGCTGCATTCATATGGTTCAAGCAAGAGTGAGTATAACAAGCTCAACGAGTACAACAATTTCATTTTTAAAAGCATGCTTGAAACGTAGGAATCGTATATCTTCAATAACTGGATGATAGTTACGAAGTACTATCAATAACTTAAAATAGCGTTTCTTTTCCTTCAAAACATTTTGTAATAACAATATTGATCAATTCTGGTTCAAGATGTGAACGTCTTATAGTTCCTTTGAAAAGGACAACCTGGCACAAAGTTCGTAAGTCCGGCATATCTTACGAGTACTTCTAGGTGATCAGTCTATAGTACTCTATGTTGATCAACACTACATCCATTAAACGTGTGTACGTTTAAGTTATGGCAACCTCACGTACCCATCGAATACTCGATGAAAAATACATTTGTTTATTCATATTCAGGCTTACCTTGAATTAGTACCAAATAGTTGGTGTAGGATAGCGTTAGCAATTCTATATTGAAAGACTTATAAACAGTTCAATCAATTTATCAAGATTTGTAGCGCCCCTAAATCCGGGTATCTTCCAACCCGACAGATGGTGCTATACTGTACAACATTCATACATTCATTCAATTGAAAAGTCTCAAAGAACGAACACAACTTCTATATATTTAAAGTAATATTTACATTTCCCAATTTCTATTCCTATTAAAAAGGTTCTTTGTCATAATATCAGTTACATTACAACAATAGACCTATACTATTACAAGACAGCTTAGTAATCTGCCTTAGCTTTTCCCTTATCCTTTTTCGATCCTTCGGGATGTTCAGTCTTAGCTGCATTCATATGGTTCAAGCAAGAGTGAGCATAACTAGCTCAGCAAGTATAACAATTTAATAACAACATGCTTGATATATATAAATCGTATATCTTTGATAACTGAACAATAGTTATGAAGTACTATTGATAACTCAAAATAGCACTTCATCTTTTCTTTCAAAATGTTTTACAATAATAACAATATTTAGTAAAACATTCACTCCGGTCAGAGACCTCGAGTATTCATTCTTTATTGGAAAAGGACAACCCGGAAGCAAGTCCGTAAGCCCGATATTACTTACGAGCACTTCTAGGTGATCAGCCTATTGTACTCTATGTTGATCAACACTACATCCATTAAACGTATGCACGTTTAAGCATATCAAGTAGTTGACAAAAGATAGCAACATTTGATATTACATGAATAGATTATCCATACATCAAGTCGAGCCAAAGGAATTGGCTTTAACTTCTACATACTTCAATTCATGCGAAAGAATACATGAACCTCAAAAACATGTTCAGATTGAATTGAGACAAGAGTTAGAATATTTGCCTTTAGCGTCTGCTACGGTATATTAACTTTATGTTCAAGTCGTTCAAGTCTCTACAATACATGATCACATAATGCCTTACATTAGGTCACATATAATCACATAATCAAGTACGATAAACGTTCGTGAATGTTCAACGCCCGTTTCTTCATTCTAAGTCGGAATCCGGTCATTTTCGAGTCCGCAACTCTTAAATGCCAAATATGACTTGTCTCTATTAGAAAACAAAGGTTTTGTGATCCAACACAAAATTTGACTTCTATTCCGAGAATTTTACAACTTCGACGTTTATCGTCCAATCGTGCAAATTCCAGCAATTCTTCATTCTTATGCTTTGTTCAACATTACAAATGAACTTCATTCATCATGTGAACATCTTAACATACTTAATACAACAACTTATATTCATTGTTGGATTTTTGACTTATTCTTCACGAGTTTATAACTTGTCAAATATAACTACTTAAGATTTGATTATTCATGACTTATGACAATTAGAGTTTCTTAATCATCATACTTTACATGTTTTTCACATATAACTTTACTTAGGTATATATGATACATATAATAGTATATGTTCTTAATTCACTTTTCTTACTAAACTCATCACAAGTTCATATTTTCATACTTAACATTCAAGGTTAACTTATAATAAGTTTATAACTTTTATAAGTTCAAATGACTTATTGCCAACTTATGTGGCTTAAGTTCATTACTTACACATTCTTCTTACTTTTTATCATTCATATTCCTCAATCCAAACTTTTCTTATCAGCCTATCATGATAGAGATATAAGATAATTGGAGAAGAGGTCTTACTCTTGAAGTCTTTGATAAGTAGCTTCTTTTTTTTCTTGGCTTATGGAAGTTAACTTATGATAGCTTATTCTCTCTAACATGTAAGCACTTTGTAATTGTTTAATTGCTTGAACAATTGTTAAATGGCTAGCAAGGCTCTTCTATTTATAGACTTTCCAAGGTTAGGGTAGTTTAGTCTTTAAATCATCCCACCTCCTTTAGCCACCTCCTTACTATTCATTAATTGCTAGCTCTAATCTTATCCTTTGCTTGACCACTACTCATTTAACTTGGTCACCACTTATCTTGATCACCACTTATCTTGATCACCACTTATTTTGGTCATCACACATTAACCATATTAATATGGTTTTGTCCCATGGGTCTATTAACTCATGGATTCTAGCTTGGGCTTGGATTAATAAATCATTGGGCTTTACATTAACAAACACTAGCTTGCTTATTAATTCAATAGTTGGGCCTTAACCTTAATTAACTTGGGCTTTGTACAAAAATCCTAGCCAATCTTTACAAGTCCATTAATATTTCATAATACATACACATATATTTGATGCATTATTCTTATATTCTAATTCATATAGAATTTATATACTGTATTTCATCCTCATACAAACTCAGATAATACCTAGTATTATACTCGTTTTCATTACTCCGTACAATACCAAGTATCATACAATTATTACTTATTTCTTAAAACTTCGCTTTACTTAACGTTTATAAATTAAGTCCACAAGCGAATTATTATATTTTCCATAACTAAATTTTTATTACATAATCCATCTTACCTTGTTATTCCATCATTACGTATTTCTCGAAAACTCAAAATTATATCCCGAGCAAATACTGATGAATAGTGTTTTTCGAAAAATTTCTCGAAAATTTTTTATTTTTGTCTTGGAAATTTAAACACTTTAATTCATCCACGTAGCTCAAATACTACGACATTCTAACATCAATAGGTTATACAATGACAACCGTCTTGATAACACATGGAATATTATTTTATTAGTATTTAATTTAATAAAATTATTTTGCAATAAGATCCGAATTTCTCGGTCGTTACAAGATTAGTCTAGCCGAGCTAAAACTGGCATCGACTCTTTCTTCAAAACCGTACATGCATCTCATAATTTGAATTATTTGAAAACCTGGCTAACACGAAAGTTAGACAAGCGTTTAGGAAAAACTTGCCTTCAGCGTCTGCTACAGTATAATTACGTTTCCTTTGAGTCCTTACGGTCTCTACAACACATAATCAAATAACATACCACATAAGGTCATGAATGAACATACATAGATACTAAAGAATCTTACCCTACTTCTCAATCTTATCCCGTATTAGATTTGTTATTATTGGTTCCGGCTTTCCGTCATTCTTTACATCATCTTTACCAACTTCGTTCCTTTCTATAACTTTAAGTGAAATTATTTCATTAATACAACTCAGTTTGAGTTAAACCTCCTTCCTCACGGCTTACTAATGTCATTACGTTTATTAATCGAAACTCGATCGTCATTGGTTAAGTACACTTATTGTCTATCGTTCACGTTCATCTTTAATTGACTTTCTTTAACCCTAAGATATCATACTTGGGGTTTAATTATAACTTAACAATGTTTGATTAAGTTCCTTAGTTCATTGCTAAACAATTTACCTTCATGTTCCTTAAGTTTGTATTACCTTATTGCTTTTTTTTATCTTCATAACCAATCCTCTCTATGTGAAACCTAGAATTTGTCAGTGCGCACGCTGAAATTTTTCTTCTTTATGCTTGTTGCATGCTGCCACGCATATAAATCAAAAGATCGGACTCAACACAGCACAAGACGAGTCCTTGTGTTATTTGTTACACATGCAGAACTAACAGGGGGCTAATGTCTAGTTTCAGTCATGGCCACACGCCATTATTGCTTGCCTTGAGTCATGGCCATACTGACTCTCTCTGTCGAATAATTTTGATGATTTTTCTTTTAGTGAGATTCCCGGCTTCGTAACTTCTTCGTTATAAGTCCGAATTGGCTCGTTTAAGAGCCTACGGTTCAAAAATCTTGTAAGAATTTTATCTATTCGACTTCGTTTGCTAAAATTCCACCTATTAGTCCATTTTTAACAAAAACGATAAACGTTCGTGAACGTTCAATGCTCGTTTCTTCGTTCTAAGTCAGAATCCGGCCATTTTTGAGTTCGCAACTCTATAATGACAAATACAACTTGTCTCCATTGAAAACCAATGTTTCCAAGCTCAATATCAAAATTCGACTTCCATTCCGAGAATTTCACGAATTCGATGATCGTCGTCTAATCGTGTGAATTTTGGCGAAACTTCGTTACTTGAGATTTTTAAACCATTTCACTTGGATTCAATCCATTATACTATCATCTTGACATACATGCTTTGTTAACTTATAAACATCATAAGTTATTACTTGTTCTTAATAAGTTCAAAACTCATAAACTTCTTAACTACTTATTAAAGTTTAACATACTTGATTTCATTGCTTATGACTTATTAATAAGTTAATTCCTTTAATCCTTATTCTTACCTCTTATTAATCATGCTAACTTTTTAATGTAAACATATTACCACTTCTTACAAGTTCTTATACTTTCATTATTGTTCTTCACAAGTTCGTAACTTAAATGATTACGAATAGCTTATTCATGATTTATACGGCTTATTAAGACTTAAGCCCTTTGGTTTATCATTCCTTAACATACTAGCTCTACCAATACCCCCTTCTCTACTAATGAAAGAGAAAGAAAATCATGGCTTAGGATCACTTACTCTTTGATATTCACTTGACTATGCCTTGCTCAATCTTTAATCTCCTTCTTGATCCTTGAAATATTAAAGACTAGCTTTGTTACTTTTCTAGCTTATTCTCTCAACCAAATAAGTTGTTTAGCTTGAGAGGAGTTGGATGAAATTTGAACAACCAACAAATGAAGTGAGGCTCCTCTATTTATAGGAAATCCTAAGTTAGGGCATAAGGGTCATTAAGCCACTCCACCTCCTTAATTCCACCTCCTTACTATTCCTTATTTGCTCACCAAGTTTACTTGGCCTCCACAACTTTTATCTCTTGCTTGCTCCCCACAAAACTTATCCTTTACTTAGCTTTTAAGTTACTTGGTCATCACATAACTTATCTCTTGCTTAGCCACCAAACATAAGCACTTTACTTAGCCTTTAAGTTATTTAACTTATCCTTTGCTTAACACTTAAGTCTACTTGCTCAACACATTTAATTCTTGATCACTAATTCACCAATAAAATCATGGGTTGCCCCATGGATCCTCCTAATCCATTGGATTCTTACTTTGGGCTTAAGGTTTAATTAACCTAACTTATACATTGGGCTTGCATTAACAATTCTTTGGGCTTGCATTAAGTTACTTTTGGCTTCTCATTAATCAACCACTTGGGTTTATCAATGTCTTATTGGACTTTACAATTTCTTACACAATTCTACAAATTCAATATATTTGGCTTAAAGCTTTTTAATGTATAATTTACGTATTAATCTCGTATTCCACCTCGTATACTTATTCAACATATACGACATACCATTATTCATACGTACTCGTATACTAACTCATATAGTATTCGTATTCCTTACCTCGTACAATACCTACGTATAATACGATCATCGCTTAATTCATTAATCACATTTCCTTTCCTTTTCGTAAATTATTTTCCTTAAACGTTAGGTTTTAAGTCCACAGGCCAAATATTACTTTTTCTATAACTGAAATATTATTGGATATTCTATCTCACATCGATATTTTATCATTACGTATTTTTCGGAAGTTCAAAAATAATTCCCGAGCAAAAATGCGTGAATAGTGTTTTTTGAAAAATTTCTCGGAAAACTTTTATTTTCGTCTTGGAAATTCAAACACTTTAATTCTACTACGTAGCCAACATCCTATGATGTTCTGACATTTCTAGGTCAGAGAACGACGTTCGATTAGCTTGCTCCATAAATAATCAATTAAATTCATTTAATAAAAATAAAAATTTAATTCTCAAAAATCCAATTTTCTCAGGCGTTACAAGCACACTCTTTTTCCCTTCATACAAACTCCCAGATGAGCTTTCCCGCAGGTCGGACATGCTTCGATTCTTTTCTTCTGACTACCTTGCTGATTCCCCGATGATGAGTTGTCATTCCACCTTTTCTTCTGATTAAAATTACCACCTCCTGTGCCACTTCCACTAGCCTTGTTATTTCCTTCACTTTCACTCTTCTTCTTCTTCTTCTTCTGATCTTGGTTGTACTTGGTCATTGCATCGCTTCCACCTTCAGCGTGGATGGCCTTTTCCAGTACTCCGGCAAAAGTGTTTATCTGAAACATTGTTACTTTACTATATACCCAGGGCTTTAGTCCTTGTTCGAATCTTCTAGCTTTTCTCTCGTTCGTCTGTACTTGATACGGGGCGAACCTTGCCAACTCATTGAATCTAGCCGCATAATCAAGTACGCTCATATTTCACTGCTTCAATTCCAGAAATTGAACCTCCATCTGGTTCTGGGAGCTGGTCGGGAAATACATTTTGAAAAACATCTCTTTGAATCTCTCCCAAGTAATTACACCTTCACCTCCACGAACTTTGTTTGCTTGCCACCAATAGCTAGCTTCAGACTTCAGCATAAATGTTGCAAAAGCAGTCTTCTGGTCTTCTCTAACCCTAGCAACGTCGAAAACCTTTTCCATCTCCTTAACCCACGTTTGAGTCTCAATCGGGTTCATGGAACCTTTAAACTTTGGCGGTCCCACCGCCTTGAAATCTTTAAACGTAGTATTTGGTGGAGCTTGAGGTTGATTATTCATTGCTCCAGTCAGTAAGTTAACCAACTATTGAATGGGATTTGCATTGGCATTATTGTTATTATTTGTTGACTCTTCCTAAGTTGGTTGACGTTGTTGTCTTCTTCTTGGCGGCATAATTTTGTTAAAATATATGCTTATTAAATCTCTATTAAATTCTCTAAATAGTTAAGACTTAACTCAATAATTTAATATAATTATGAACACCTTATCTCAAACAACTTGATATATATTCATTCAAATCAAAAGTTTTAACATCAGACGATAGCATCACTGCTATTTACATTAACTATCCTGAGATAAAGAGTCTTCAGGATTTAAATATTAAAATATTCCTTTGTTCATAACTACATCGGAATTTACATCTAAATAATAGACAAGTTTATCACATAAGTAAACAAATTCTATCACTGTCTGTCAAGGCGCTGAATAGCCTTGCTACACTCCTCTTCCATGATGTGAGACATCGTCCTGCGATCCAGCATGTATGATGGAAGTCCTTCGAACTTGATGGGGTACCTTAAAACTCGATCCTGGGCCTCATCCATTGCATGATTAAGTGTAGAGTACGTCTCCCCAAGCTTCGCCTTCTTTGCACGACCGTCCTCTTCTACAAGATCAGCACGACGTGACTCTCTTACCCAGCCTTCCTCTGCTATGATCAGCCTTTCAGAGCTTTCCTTCAGTTCCTTTTTCAACTTCTATATCTCCTCGGCCTTATCTTCGGTTTGACCCTTCTCGTGGACCAAATTCCATTCTACATTTCCCAGTCGTGAGTGAAGAGTTGAAATCTCCCTCTCTTTCTGCTCGAGAGTAATCTGCTGAATAATCGCCCGCTCAGTCAGATCCTGCACCTCATCTCGTAACTCCACGTTACGATCGTATAATGTGCCGTACATCTCAACATCAATGGAGTGCTGTGGAAACTCCTCTTCTTCCTCTTCCTCTTCAAATTCCTCCTCAGTATCCTCCTCAGGATCAGTCTCAGGTTCATGCTCCTGTCCAACAACGGTGATCAACGAAGATGACTCCTCTCGTACTAATCTGCTCCCCTAACGACATGAATGTCTCTGGGCTCCTCCTCTGTAGGTAATCTGTAGGTACTTTTCTGGGTTCCTCCTCCCAACTTTCAACTAGATCCTCCAACATCAGACATCCTGACAACAAAATTTCGAGTTTTAGTTACTAAGTCGTACTAGTGAGCACATAATTTAACACATAAGCACATAAAGTCTTTTATTATGTTCAATGAATTTACAAAAATTCATTTCCTAGAACTCGATAAGAGTTTTCCATCACTATGTTCTTTCTATAAGGCTATTACCTAAGATTTTTCCCCCACCTAAGGTTCATAACCTACAGCTTTGATACCAACCTGTGACACCCCCCAAATCCGGGTACTTCAATTCCACGGGATTTGGTGTTCACTGTACAAATATCCTCTATCTATCTACCCATAAAAATGCAAACCATGCAATAGATAGAAATAAAATCCTCCCCTTATGGCGTTACAACATCCGAATAATAAATACAATCCTAGGTTAAACTAACCTTAAACATCTGTGCGGAAATATAAACAATTAACAAGTCTCAACAACATTAAGTCTTAACACATAAATTCAACATCTCATAAATACAAGTCTTCAACATTTATTAACCTTGCCCTTGCCTTTACTAGTAGAAGGCTCGTCGGTTCTTTCGTTCTTAACTGCAATGTTATTATTACACAAGAGTGAACATGATTGCCCATAAATAAAATAATGAAATAACAATGTATAATAACATGCGAGTGAATCAAAGACTTCTGAAATAAAAGCTCAACTTTTGAATCAAGAATGAATAACAAGAATCAAAAGATTTCTGAGGGTCATAAGACCTGGAACTATGTCCTAGGTTATCAAGGGTTATACTTCAAACCTTTAACAGTCATAAGACTATGGACCTTTCTACTCGTACTTAAGGGGGATCGACCCTTAGTACCATACTGTGCACAATATCTTAACGCTAACGTATAAGAAATCCCTATACAGGGTTGTTCATCTCAGTTTGACATTCGAGTCCGCACCAGAGGAAGTTTGGTTTGGATAATTCAATAAGGGTTCTGAATTTAGAACGTTCATCAACTAAGGACTAGTTGAATCAATAAGGATTCGTTAGTCTAACAAGGTTCAACAATAAATGATATTTATAATGAATAACAATCTTAATAGGTATACAATAGAACAATTATTGTATAACAGATTCATACTTTAAAAAGATAGTAAATCTTTAACATCACTAATGAACTTGATTTATAACTTTGAATTATGATAACAAGTAGGGTTAGGAAACTTGCCTCGTGCATAGATTACACTTTCATTAAACACATTCCTTGAATTTAATCTTACATACCATTTACATTCACAATACCAGTTAATTATAATTTAACTAATCATTAAACCTTCATTCTTTTTATCTAATTTGATTATGACCATACTTAGTCAGTTAATCACGTTCATTGTCACATAATTTACACTTCACGAATAACAAGCTAACTATGCATTTAATAATTCCGTCCACATGCAATTATGTTATTTACATGTTAAGTATCTATTTTAACATCTCATTATACTTCTAACATATTTCTATGTTTATTAAATTAGGTTAATACCACATTGTTAGACTTAAACACATTAAAAATTCATTTTTGGACCATTCTACAGAGTGGCCAATTGCTATTTAATTTTATACTAGGTCTTGGCTCATGGCCACAGGCATATCAAGACTTGAGACTTAGCTCATGGCTGCGGCCCGAGACTTCGATTACGGAGTTGGCCAGCCAAGAAAAACTCCAGATTCTGATTCTCAGTTCGCGAAGAACACAGAGTTCAGCGAAATAAACATTACATGATCATTAATTTCACTAATTTAACATACTCACATGTTAGAATTCATACAGAATCATTACCCGACAATTATAGAATGAATTTAACCCATTAAACATATAATTACAGAATTAAAATATGTAATTTTCACTATTCCTGATGTTCTTGAAGGTTTTGGAAATAAATCACGAAAATTGACCCTACGGATTCGTTATAACACCAAATCCGTTCATTTATGGTTTGGTCTCTTCGTATCAACATGCATAATAACATACAAGTGTAAATTTTACAAAATAATTTATATTTGTCATATTAAATTCACGTATAAGGCCATATGGCCATAACCCATACTCTGTAAATTTTGAGCAACATATACGACATGTTTTATGATACTGATGATATAGGAACTTATAGTAAAACATGCTATGCTAACATATTATCACATATATCCACATAAATAATACACTTTTCCAATTTACAGAGACTTTACAAAGAGTGAGGCCATTTTTTATGAAAACTAAATGACGTAAAAAGAGAATTTGGGTTTGGAGAATTTACCCAGAGTATAATTTAGAAGAGATGATCACAAATGATCCTTTCACAAAAACTTGTTGATTATACACTCACAAATTTTCTCAATCTCACAATTTCTCTCTGAAATTTCTCTGGCTCTCAGTTGAACACTTAATGAAGAATACGTAGAACAATATTAACTGAGCCTTTATGCGCAGAGTTGAGGTCAGTTACTCCATACGTGGTTTAACTGCCCGCAACTCCCGTTAAGGCATCTTTTGGCTAGCCTTAAAGGCTTATATCCATTTAATTTAATAAAACCTTTTATCATATAGTTTAAATCATGTCACACCCAATTCAAATATCTTATTTAATTTAAATATAATAATTTATCATAAATTCAAATAATCATATAATTAATTTTCTCATTAATTACTTATATCAAATAATCATATAATTAATTTTCTCATTAATTAATTATATCAAATTATTAAATCTCTAATTAATTATTAAATTAATTAAAATAACATTAGGCTTATTAAATATTTCTTTTAATTCAATAAGCTCACATAATTACATACTTGAATAATAATTATTCTTCACATTAATTTTATTAATATAACACATATAATTAAATTAATCTACCACAATTGCATCAATTAATTATTTAATCTAATAATTAAATCATCAAAAATATTTATTTACTTCAATAAATATTAAAATTAAATTATAAAATCTCGTTCGTCACATCTTTCCCCCCTTAAAAGGATTATGCCCTAGAATTACGACTCAATAAATTTGACCCGTTACAGTGTCTATTTATTTTTAATATTTTTATAATAGGAATAGTTAAAATTAATTTTGAAGAATTAGAGATCAAGGAGCGCTTGAAAACTCGTTTGTAATGGAGCTAGAGATTTAAATGTAATAGTTATATTTAAATTTAATTCTTGCACCCTAAGTTTGACCTTTTGGTTCACTTTATGGCTTTAGTGAATCAAACTAGAATATATTCCATAATCAATCTGGGTAGAATATAGTATTCTATATATGCATGCGCGCTAAACAATATGAGACAAAATAATTACATACCCCTCAAATATTTTATATTAAGTCCTAAACCTTCAAAGATATTAGGAATATCGAACGTCGCCTTCTAGCATCATAAAAAATAATAGAGTATCAATTAATTATATAAGAGTTATGGACAGGGAGGATTCCTAATCTTAGGTATGCTAAGATAAGGGGTTATCCAGCTTATTTAAAAAGGTTTCAAAAGGATAAGCTTGGGACAAGATTTGACAAGTGTAGATTTGTGGGACATCCTAAAGTAAATTTAGGGTATATGTTTTATAATCCTACTAAGCAAAATGTGTTTGTTGCGAAACACAATGCCTTCTAAGATAAAAGTGTTTATCATTGAAGGGGCTAGTGGGAGGATAATAGATCTTGAAGAGTTCAAGAACCACAAAGCACTATAAGTCAAATAAGAGGAACATGTAGATGAACTTTATCAGACGACAAAATCTAATCAGAATCTAGAATAGTACCAAAAATACCTAGGAGGTATGGATTCATCATAGATGATGATGATGAGGTACGCATAATAGAAAATGATGATCAAGTTATATACGATGAGGTAAGAGTTGTAGACACTCAGAGAAATGGATTGAAGCACGATTCTCAAAAATAGAACATTCGTTTTGATGAGATAATCAAAAGAGTTTGATTTTATCAAAATTAAGAATGAACCCAGTGTGTACAAAAGGGTCAGTTGGAGCGTCGTGATATTCCTAGTATTATATGTTGATATACTATGGATAAGGAATGACATACTAATGCTACAATCAGTAAAGATAAAGTTGTCTAAATATTTCTCCATGAATAATTTGGAAGAGTATCTTAATTGGGGATACAAATATATATAGATAAATTTAAAAAGATGCTCGGCTTAACCCAAGAAATGTATATTCATTTGATGCTAAAGTCATTTAGCATAGAAAAATCCAAGAGATGTCTCATGATGATGAGCCATGGAGTGTATCTCTCTTAATAGTCCCCATATACTCCTAAAAGAGAGATCACATTGTTAGAGTTTATGCCCTAGAGGTCAATTATTTGATATAATTGTTTAACATTTTGATATTATATTTGATTGAATAAATGAATGATTTTATTATGGTTTTATTTACTGCGTTTTATAAATGTTAACATAATAAAAGTCCTTAGAATAGTGATACAAATTATATAGCTTCAAGTAAGTGACTTGAACATGAGATTATATAATTACAATTACTATCATTGCTCTTAAATGTCCCTAGTCGAGTATCATTGTTAATGGGACAACAATGATACATTGAGACTAGTATGTGGATTGATTGATGACCAAATCTCATGGGTCATAAAAATATGAGATATTGAGTCAATGCATAGGTACATGTTAGAGAACGATGTACCGGACAGACCCACCATAAGAATTATATGTGGAGCATTATGCGAAGTGTCATTAGCAATTCTGATAGTGACAATGATGTAATGATCCTATGACCTGAAATCACTATATTACTATACGGGAATTTATGTATTGTGATATCATCAAAGGTCACCTTTAATAGGGTGGACTATAAAAGTGATTATGGGGTACATCATGAATTGTGCGAGGAATATGAGTGATCTAGATGGAATTTAACCCTCATATATAATAGGGGTGATATTCATAGGCCTCTTGATTGAGTAGGACTATGAAATGCATGGCCATGGTCAAATTGTAATTTGTTTCATATAGTATACTCATTGATCAAGAAAACTCAAATTAAATTATAAAGAGTATGACACATTCCATGACTCGAGTTTAATCTAGGATGTCAAGGTTAAAAGGATTAAATTACATTGAAACATTGGTCACAAAAGGTTACATTAAATCATCTATCTTATTATTACTTGAGTAGTAGTGATGCATTACTAGATGTCGCTCACTGTTTATAATTTTGTAATATGATTTTAAAATTATTTCTAACGTAATAATAACCTATAGGGTCACACACATAGAACGTTATTAAAAAGGGAATTAATTTAAATTGTAAGGATTTAAATATATCAATATGATTTATAGTATTTAAATCACGAATTTAAATTGAAACGATGATTTGTATATATATATATATGTATATTAATTAAATAAGACTTAATTACGATATAATATATATATAAATTCAGATGTTACTTTAATTATATTAGGGTTTTGATTAATTCCGATTTACTGCTATATATATGATATATCACCGTTTTAGGGAAGTTAATCATAACCTAAAAAACCCTAGCCGCTCTTAGAGAGAGACTAGAGAGACATTTCAAAAATCTTAATCCTTGGTGGCTAGTACCGCAGTTCTCTTCATTGCAGATCATGCGACGATTCGCAGGGCATTTGTGTGGATACCGTAGAGGCGCGGTTCTGTTAGATTGCGTAAGGGATTCAAAGTAATTTCAGAACTCTTTCATAATCGGTATAATATCTAAACCACTGAATTAATTTCCGTTTCACATGGATCCTGTTTTTGGGTTTTGAAAATTGCTTTGATTATTTTATATTTCCGCTGTGTTTTTGTACCGAAATCCCAACAGTGGTATCAGAGCTACTTGCGAAACAATTAATTCAGATTACATATTTTATTGTTTTCGATATATATGATATATGATGATACAATTTTACCGATCTAAAATTGATTGTATTGTTTTCGATATATATGATATATGATGATACAATTTCACCTATATGAAATTGAGTATATGATATTCTGTATGTAGGCATATTATTGTATTATGAATACCAATAATAGATATGCATGTATATGATGTTCTATTAATCGTATCTGAGAAGGTGGAATAACAATACAACTTCTATTCTAATTGGATTAGAAGTATGAAGATTCGGTTTAATATGATTAATTGAAACTGGACATATATGGTACATTTTGGGTGTACTATTATTGTGACAACCCAGAAATCCTGATTTTTCCAGAAATTAAGATTTACAGAATTAGTTATTAATAAAATGAATTTTTATTAATACTATTCTGCGCTATGTGTTTATTAATCATTTTATAACATAGAATGATTATTAATTGGGAAGATTCTGGCTATGAGCTAGAATGAACGAGTAAGAATTTTCAAGACAAAAATAAAAAATTTTCGGGAACAAAATATTTTCAAGGAAAAAGATGAAATAAGCACTATTCATCCGACGAAACCTAAGGGTTAGGGTTTGAATAACCTAAGCCTTCTCGAGAATTCGGTATGTCGAAATGACATTACGTCGAAAGATTTGACGATAATATATCGTGAAAAGTTAAGTAAGCCGATAAAAGTTTTTCTCAAAAAACATGCAGAAATCAGACGAAATAAAAATGACGAAAAGTACTGCTGTATACTTTTCACTCGTTTAACTACGTTGGGGGAAAACGTGAAGGAAAACGCTTGACGCCAAAAAGTATTTTTCAGTTTTTCAAAAATCCAAAAAATACGTAAAAGTTAATAGGTAAAAGAAAGACGAAATATCCAAAAATATTTGGATTCCGAGAATCGCAGTTTTGAAACTGTAGGACGAAATCCGAATTACGGAAGCACGAAGCTTCCAAGGGAAGCTAGCCAAAGGAGGTGGGGCGGCCACTTGGCCACCAAGTAAACTTGGTGGCTAAGTTATGAATAGTAAGGAGGTTGGGGGCCGAAATGACTAAAATACCCCTAACCTTGAAAATCTATAAATAGGAAGCTTAATCTCATTTGAATAGGATTTTGAAAATCCTACACTTTGAGAGAGAAAGAGAGAGAGTTCGGATGGGGGAAGAGAAGGAGAAGAAGGAAGAAAAGCTTGCTCGTGAGCAAACTTTGTCTGACGGAGGACGATTAAAGAAGAAAGGTAATCCGAAAACCTAACTTCTAGATAATTTTTCTTTAAGTTTTTATGTTAAAAACATAGTTTAAATGAGAATAAGGGGTAAAAGATATTGAGAATGATTTTATATGGTTGAAATCATGAGAAAAGAAGAAATAAAAATTAAGAAATTTAGTTTATAAATTTCTTAAGAAAGTATAAGATTTGTAAGGATTTTGAGTGATCTGAATGAATCTTATGAATGAGTAGGTTAAATAAGCAAGGAATGGTGTTCTATAACATCAAATTCCAAGAAAAAGTGAAATCGTAATACAAAATATCGATTAAAAATGAAGAACGAACGAAGAACACGAAGAACGTTGTTGATGGACAAATTTAAAACCATCGTTGTATAAATGTTGTTGATGGACAAGTTTAAAACCATCGCATATAAGTTAGTTTCTTATTGCTTGGTTAGGAACGTTAGAAACGTTCATGAAGAACGGATTAAAACTAAGCTATAACGAAGTTATGGCAAAAATTTCGTAAAAGAAGAACGAAAATTTGAAAGTTAGTAAATGAACCTGAACATGTAGGGTTTCATAAGAATGTAAGAGAACGTATAAAATGTGAGTCATGGACTCAAGAACGAACGAATTCCAAGTTCGGATGACAGAATTATGGACTAACGAATGAAGAACGTTAATAACGTAAAAATGAACGAAGAGTGAAGATTAAGCCAATTGAATGGCATGTTAACGGATTCAGAACGAAGTTCTATCCATGGGTAATCGAAGTACGTAAGGTAAAGAAGAGAATAGCTTTGGAACGACCTCGTTCTGAGTTATAACAAAGAAGTTATGAGATTTTGAAATCAGCGTCTCAAGCTTGTAAAAAAACATAGAAAAATTTTCTAGGTTTCATACTCTGGTACAGCAGCATGAAGTTAGTAGCTGAGGCCGGCGCCAAGCAGCGATGAGAGCTCGGCCATAATCGTCTGGAGAGTGGTGTCGCAGCGCGAGAGATAACAAAGGACTTGGCGCCGCAGTGCCAGTCTGGGAAGAGAGGAGAGAAGTAGGTCAGTGCATAACAGAGAGGAAGGGAAGGGCACTACAAGCAACAGTCACGGTAAAAAGTAATGCCCCGAAATGAGATTTTTAGTTCTCAGTTACTGGAGGATGTGCAAGAAAGAAATATGAACATAATGTTCAACCAATGTAACAATTAATCAAGTGTTTTAAACCTTTAATAAATGTTGAACGAAAAGGTTAAACGAGAATAAAAGACAAAGAATGTAGATGCGGGTTACGGAACCGATGTCCGGGGACCGTAGTCGCGGTAAACGAACGTGAGGGATTGCTATGGTTGTGATTCCTTAGATGTTGGTTGACAATGTTAATGTATAACATTTTGATGTTATGACATGGCATTGAGAGATGAATGTAAAGCGTTTAGACGCTGTGAACGCAACGTTGTTGCGATGAACGATCGGTCTTAGCATACAGCGAACCGTATGGCTTTGACATTAAGAAAGTATAATGAACATGGGGTTCATGGAATGGATAACGATCGAAAGCAATTAAAACCTTGAGTAAAGGTTGAATGAGAGATTAAGAGACGAACAACGTGAACGTTGAATACGTAAACGATCCTCGTGAATCGTATTCGTGTTTGACAAATGTGCTAAGTATACCCTAGTTGTATGACTTAGACGTTGATGAATGTAGTAAGTAAGATACGAATGGTATCAAGAAAGTCGTATCGAATGGTAATGAGATTAATGAAAGCCGAATGTGGATCAAATAAAAATGAATCCTGAGGTATGGCAATTACTTGCCAGAAAGCCAAAAAGGAATAAGAAATTAACTTAAGGAACATTATAATTTAATAATTCGTATAAGTTAAGAGAAAGTTAGGTTGTGGTACAATCGTAACCTTTGATGGTTGACATATGGGAGCTGGGCTAAACAATTCCTTCAAAGAGCGAAGGTATATACGAAACTGGCAACCGATCTAACTCACTGTGATGGCAGTGTAGATGAGACGGGAACTTGTTTGTTGGTTGTTTGTGGGAAACCACTCAGAGTACCATATGGACTACTAGCAGAGAAGCGATGTGTACTGAGTCCTAGAGAAGTATACGAAGAAGATAAGAATGTGAATCATCAAAGATGATGAACGTGTTGAGTAAGACATCTCTGTATGTTATGAAACCGTAAACCGGTAATGAAAGTTAGTCGCGTAAAATTATATTGCAAGAACGCGAACCTTAAGAAGTAAAGTTAAGTAAACCAATGCATAAGTCAAGTATATGACTAATTGGTGTATTTGTTATTTCCTTATGTGTTATAGGGATTGGGATGAGAAGTTCCGCGTAAGCTGTAGCTGTGCGTAAGGCAAGTTTCCTAACTTCATTCATATTTCAAATGAATGCTAGTTTCTAAAACTTCTCAGATGTTGAACTTGAGAAGTTTTGTCTATGTGAAAATGTGTGATATTTGTACAAGGTGGTAGAATGTATGAGGCCTTATGCCAAAATGTGAACACTTAGGTGTTTCTGTGAGATGAACTGTTCTATGTTTGATCTGTTCAATAAAAGAATGTCCTGTTTATACATGAACCGTTATTGTTAAGTCTGTGCTATTGATTCTAGCCAGACAGAATGTGCATGAAAGAGAGTAGAGAATGAAAGTATTTCAAAGTGCATGTAACTAATGTTTTAAGATGATAGGAATCAAGATTATTCCTATTATTCAAGCTGCTTCATAACCTTTGTTCGGTTATTAAAGTCTAAAAAGAATATTAAACTCTTGAAGTTGTTTGTTCAACTGTTATGACTTGCTGGGCAATTGAATGCTCACACTTGCTTTAAATGAAAACCATTTTCAGCGAATGATGTTAGAAGAACTTAAGGATCCCGTATAGATCAAGCTGACGGTATCCAGATGAAGTGCCATTCAGAATGTGAATGAGCGAGAAGATCAAGTGAAGACTTGTAATGTAGAAAGAAGAAAATTAAACTATAGACTAGTTTAATGAACTGTATGTATCCTTGGTGGCGGATAAAAGTCACTCTTGTAAGATGAAAGGAATAATGTAATTATCATTATTTGTAATGAAAGAGGTTCTAAGGTTTCGAGAACCTGGGATTTGAGAGTGTATGTTGTTATATTTCAGTATATAATGATGTATGTAGAATGAATGATGTACTTTTGTGACGTCATTTTAATCCGGGTGTGAAGATAGAATTTGATTTCTGAGCGTTCTGATTATTGTTAGTATTTTGGGTATTTGATATGATTCTGGAATTGTTTCAGAGTTTCATATGAAAAATTCTACAATACAGATTGTAGTTAAAAAAATCCAAGGGCGCTGCCCCTGACCCTTCTCGCTGACCGGTCAGCGAGACCACACCGTTAGTGGATCACTTGTCGGGAGACCCCTTGACCCCCCGTAGAGAGTGCAAATGGTCGTGACCCCAATATTTTGTATATAGTTTTTATTTAATTATAAATACACTGTTATGTGCTTATTGTGATATGCATGGTGCACATTTATGGCCTTTTGACCCATATGTTAGTGGTTTTTGGTTTTGAAATACGGCTTGCATGTCATGCCATGTAATATTCTCTTCTCATCTAAATCCCCTTGAATGTAACTCGAGGTTTCTTTATGTCATGTAATAATCTATAATCGATGAAGATGACAAGATGGAGAACACGATGGAAAGATGATGATGGAAAGGAGGCACATGAATGAAGAAGATCCAATGAAGCTATTATTTTGAGATCTTTTACCACCTTAGATTGACCTTCAATCTTTCATTAGCTTTAAAAGATTGACAGTGGATTGGGCCATAATTGTGACACATTTAATTTTGCACTTTATTTATGCTTGTATGCGATATGATATGATAAATAATGTGCATGCTTAATAAGATTAAAATTGGTGAGATCTAAATTAATTTATAAAATCCCTCAATAAATTATTAAGTTTAAATCAGATGCCTTCCAATGAATAACACTCATCAAGACCTTGATCAATGGATGTAGGTTTGCTAAAGCAAAGTACCCTATTTATCTAGGTAAGATGCGATAGGATAATTGTGATATCAAAACTGTTAAAATCATTGGGCCCGACTTAACTAAGTTATCTCAATAGGATTGTGGACTTAGAGGCATGGAGTTTGGTAGGTACCATTTGATGGACTATAAACAAATGTTGTTTACCAAACTATCCAGGAGTTATATATGATATAATTGACAAGGGGTTGTCTACCTAAATAATTATGTTTTGAGAGAATAGCCAAAGCTAACTTAAGGCATAATGAAATACGGATCTTGGCTCACTAGAAAGATTTAATATAAAATGCTTTCTGAATTAATGGTGAGGGCTATTAATTTGAATAAAATAGTGGGAGGTATATTTTGAATTTACTATTATCATTTACATAATATCAAAAACTCTACAATTTGACTTATTATTTTTGCACTTATAAATTGTAGATATTAATGGCAAAGAACAACAACACAAGTAGTCTTTCACAAGATCAGTCCTTGAGAAGGACAAGCTGAGGGGAATTAATTTCCTTGACAGGAACTTGAGGATTGTCCTCAATCAAGAGCACAAGCTATATATCATTGAAAAGCCCATTCCTGCAGTACCAGCTGACATTGCATTACGTGCAGAGCATAATGCTTACAAGAAGCATCAAGATTATGCTTTGGACGTGAGTTGTCTCATGCTAGCAACTACGAAAGCTGAGCTTCAGAAGCAACATGAGTTGATGGATGCTTATGAGATGATTGAGCATCTCAAGAAATTATTCGAATGACATGCTCGACATGAAAGGTATGATACAAACAAAGCATTGTATCACTACAAAATGGGTGAATATGATCCAGTTGGTCCACATGTGCTGAAAATGATTGGGTATATTGAGTACCTTGATAGGTTGGGTTTTCGGATTACTCTAGAAGCCCAAACTGATCTTGTTTTGCAATCATTGAATATCAGCTACTCTCAATTTGTTATGAATTACCTCATTAATGAAATTGTGAAACCCCTTACTATGTTGTTGAGCATGTTAAGAACTGCAGAAAACAACATGAAAAGGGCAGGACCCGCTCCCATAATGATGGTGCAAAAGGGGAATGCTAAGGGAAATTGGAAAGGCAAGAAGAAGATAAGATCTAAATCTTTTGCCAAACCCAATTCTAAAACCAAACAAGCTTTAAAACCTAAAGGTGGGGTGGCTAAAGAAGGTGATTGTCACTTCTGTGGAAAACCAGGATACTAGAAGAGGAACTGTCATGCTTATTTGGAAGATGTGAAGAAAAGGAAAGGAAGTGTGACTTCTAATTCAGGTATATATGTTATAAAAGTCAACTTGTCTACTTCTACATCATGGGTATTGGATATACTGGATGTGGTTCTCACATTTGTGTTAATGTTAAGGAACTCCGAAGGAGTAGGACTTTGGTGAAAGGAGAGGTTGACCTATGAGTTAGGAATTGTTTGACGGTCTTTATATCCTGGATTTAGAAATGCATATCTATAACATAAATACAAAACGATTTAAATCAAATGATTCAAATCCGACATATCTCTGGCACTGTCGTTTAGGCCATATAAATGAAAAACGCATATCCAAACTCCATAAAGATGGGTTTTTGGATTCATTTGATTTTGAATCATATGAGAAATGCGAGTCTTGTTTATTAGGCAAGATGACTAAAGCCCTTTCACTTTGGACACGTTGAATCAAGCTAGCGATGTATTGGGACTTATACATAGTGATGTATGTGGACCCATGAGTTCGTTAACAGGAGGTAGGTTTTATTACTTCATTACATTTACTGATGACTTTAGTAGATATGGATATGTATATCTTATGAGACACAAATCCGAATCCTTTGAAAAGTTCAAGGAATCCAAGAATGAAGTTCAAAACCAATTTGGCAAAAGCATAAAAGCCCTTCGATCCGATCGAGGAGGGGAATACTTAAGCCAAGACTTTGATGACCTTCTAAAGGAGTGTGGTATTATATCACAACTCACTCCACCTGGAGCACCACAATGGAATAGTGTATCTGAGAGGAGGAATCACACCTTGTTGGACATGGTATGATTAATGATGAGTCATGCAGATCTTCCAATAAGCTTCTGGGATCATGCCCTAGAGACAGCTGCATTCACACTTAACTGTGTTCCTACAAAGATGGTTCAGAAGACACCATATGAGATGTGGACTGAGAAACGTCTTAGTATGTCGTTCATGAATATTTGGGGTTGCGAGGCATTTGTAAAACGTCTGGATTCTGACAAGCTCGGACCTAAATCTGACAAATGTAATTTTGTGGGATACCCAAAGGAAACAAAAGGGTATTATTTCTACAAACCTTCTGAGAACAAAGTGTTTGTTGCTCGAACTGATATTTTTCTAGAAAGAGAATTTGTCTCTAAATGAAACAGTGGGAGGAAAGTAGAACTCGAACAAATTTGAGAACCACAAAATATCATTGAACCTGAGTTGGAACGTGAGCAGGAACCACAAGATATTATAGAAAGTGGACTTGCTCAAATTACACAAGACATTCATAGATCTGGTAGGACACGCCAAGAGTCCGAGAGATATTATGGATATCTTGTGACTCAAAACGGCGATGTGATGCTCATAGATCAGGATGAGCCTGCTTCCTGCCAAGGAGCTATGAATGGACACGATTTTGGGAAATGGCTTAAAGCCATGAAATCTGAGATGGACTCTATGTATACTAACCAAGTATGGACTCTGGTTGATCCACCCGAAGGGGTAAAACCAATCGGGTGCAAATGGTTTTTCAAGAAGAAAACTGACATGGATGGTAATGTACAAACCTTTAAAGGTCGACTGGTAGAAAAAGGTTTCAAACAAGTTCAAGGTGTCGACTATGATGAAACCTTCTCTCTAGTGGCAATGATTAAATCCATCAGGATATTACTTGTTATTGTAGCCTTTTATGATTACAAAATCTGGCAGATGGATGTTAAAACTGCTTTCCTTAATGGAAATCTCCTTGAGGATGTGTACATGACACAACCTAAGCGTTTTGTCACTTCAAAGGATCCTGGAAAGGTATGTAAACTGCAGTGATCCATTTATGGATTAAAGCAAGCCTCTCGAAGTTGGAATCTTCGATTTGATGAAGTAATCAAAGAGTTTGGCTTTATAAAATATTACGATGAACCTTGCGTATATAAGAAGGTTAGTGGCAGTCACATTTTATTCCTAGTATTATATGTTGATGACATATTAATTATTGGGAATGACATTCCTTCCTTACAGGTTGTAAAAACATGGTTAGGAAAATGTTTCTCCATAAAAGATTTGGGTGATGCTGCCTACATTTTAGGTATCAGGATCTATAGAGATAGTTCGAGAAAAATTCTCGGCCTAAGTCAAAGTACATATATTGATAAAGTGTGAAAACGATTCAGCTGAAAGTAGTATGCACACAAGCCAATCATGTTTGATGATAAAGCATATACTTTGTAACAATCTTATTCATTTATTAATAAAAAGTATTAATTTATTAAAGGCTTTTAATTATCTACATGATGCTGTTTTATAATATGTGATAAACCCATAGTTTTAAGCAATGCTTTTAGAATAATGATGATGATCATTCTAATGAGATCTAAATTCTTAGAAAGCTTAAAAACTAAAATAGTTCCCAATTATTGGATTACTAAATTGGGGATTAGTGAATCTGGATAGATTGGTACATACGTTGCTTGCTCATTGGATGAGGATGATTGATCTCATGATCATTTGTGTGGAGACACTAAAGCAAGTATGTAGGTGCTTATTAGAGAATAAGTTCATTTGAATGTGGCTCGCTAAGGAATACCTAATGGAGTTTTATTTGCTGTCAATAGGAATTCTCAGAGTGATAGTAGTATAAGTAATCTTTGGACTTGAGATCATCATAGTATCTTGTGTATGATGAGTTATACTTTGACTTATTCCTTAAGACCCTTAGGGTATATCAAAGGGTATGCTTGGGTATAATAAGTTGTACATGGAGATAATGTATGATCAATAAAGAATCTACCACTTCTAATAAAAGAAGAGAATGTCCTATGTGATTCGATAAATGACAACCCAAAGAGTCCTTGGCGGCGTAAATGAAATTAGAAAGGAGTTTCTAATTTGCATTATTTGAGTTGTGCATTTAAGAATCGAAATACATATAATTAAATAAAATAAGACTTGACAAAGAATTCCATGTCTTATATTTAATTGGGACATTGTATGGTGGAAGGATTGAATTGTATGCGGTAACTATTTACTCAAAGGTTCTTTTATGATTAATGTTGAAATCTATATTATTTGGAAAGTCGTTGATCGCTAGGGAGGCTTATCCCTATTGTAGAATAAATATTATTTATTTAAATAAATTAATTGTTTAATTTATTTATTTAAATAAGATTAGAATTCTTCTAATTGATTTATTCACAACCCTTTTAATATGGAGAACCTAAAGGGTCACACCATAAAAGGAAGAATAATTATTTAAGAAGTTAATGGCATAATCGTAATAATATGTTAAGTATATTTAATTTAATCTTTGGTGATAGAATAAATTAAATAGCTTAATATTTATTATTTAATATTTTAGAAATATTAAATATAAATTAATAAGAGGAGTCTTATTAATATTATTACAATTATTATTATTTTAATTTCTAAAAGAGTTTAGGAATTAATTTAATATAAGTACTCTCATTTATTCCTAATTGGATTAGGAAGGAAAATTAGTTAAAGGAGTTTAATTAATTATCCCTAATAAGATTAGGGAGCTTAATTAATTAAAAGAATTTAATTAATTAAATAAAACCCAATTCCTTAATTGTTAAGGTGGGTTGCCCATATCTATTAATAAGAGGAGTCTTATTATGGGTGAGAGGTTGTTGACTTTTAACAACTACATAATAATTCCAATAGTTGGGAGAGTACGCTTTTTCTATAGAGATAGAAAACTAGGGTTTAGTCAACCACCCATCTTTTTGAATTCTTATTCTTTCTTGGTGGATCACCTCTAGAGGCCAAACATATGGGTGGCTAATGTTGATCAAAGGAAGAAACCAAACCCGGTGGATTCAAGTTGAACGCGAAAAGAATTGGAGGTGAACTTGTACCTGAGGAAGCTCGGATCTTCAAGGGTATGATTCTTGTTCTTCAATTTTTCGTTTAATTAATAATTGTGCATAAAGGGTGATCCGGGTTTATGGTTTGTAAAATTTTTTTAAACTCTGATTTTTACACGCTTCCGCATTATTTTGCAATTTGATTGCTTTATTGACTATTACAAACCTAACAGTGGCATCAGAGCCAAACCTTTATGCGAATTATTAATTGTTTTAATTTAATATCTATATTGATATGTGTTTAGAACAATTTAATTGGGCATAATTTTAATGTATAAAATTTTTTTAAAAAAAAAGAAAAAAGGACCGAATGTTTTTTTTTAAGGCAACAAAGACACGCAAAGACGGAAATTAAGGCCATTAAGTCTTTGCGGATATATATATATATATTATTAAAATAATCTGAATCAAAGATAAAAAAAAAAAAAAGGATGACCCAGCTTTTTTTTCCGTGGATAACAAATGGCTGCACGGATTTCAAGCATATATATATATAATTAACGTTATTATGTATTTATATATATATTAACGGTAATAATATATATATATATATATATATAATATTCTTAATTGTTTTATAATTAAAATAAAATGTTTATTTTAATTTTAAAATAAAAACTTTATTTTAATCTTAAAATAAAAGGTTTATTTTAATTTTAAAATTAAATTTCATGCTAACTAATTAGAGTTGGAATTTGATTCCATGATAACTAATTGGAGTTGAAATTGAATTTTATTTTCTAAAATAAAGGAGTTTATTTGTGAATAGGAAGTAAATCCATCTTTCCTTAAATAAAGGAGTTTGTTTAGATATGAAATAAGATTTCATATTATTCAAAATAAATGAGTTTATTTGTGAATAGGAAAGAATATCCGTGTTTCCTTTTAATTAAAGATTTATATATATATATATATATATATATATATATATATATATATATATATATATATATATATATATATATATGGAATTGATTCCATAATTAATTAAAATAAAGGAGTTTATTTTGATTAAAATTTTGATTAAAATAAAATAGTTTATTTTATTCAAAATTGGATAAATTAGAATAAAATAGTTTTATTTTGATTTAAATTTGGATTGAAATAAAGGAGTTTATTTGAATTCAAAATTAGATTTTATACTAACTAAATTTGCCCATTAAATGATATCAATATATATATTAAATGTTTATTATTCATAGGAAGAATGTTATTTATTGATGCATATGATGATGTGTATGATAATAAATGGGATTGATTATGGACTATTGACCAATGCGATTGGATTTTATTTTAGTTGGATGCATGAATGTATGAGTTTTATTAAATGGGGTCTCACAGACTGCCTTCTCTAATTTTTCTTAATGTAAATTCTATCTCTCCTATGTACTTCCCTCGATCACGATCAAGGTTTCTATTTATTTTAAATAGTTTTGTAATAGGAATAGTAAGAATAAATTTTGAAGAATTAGAGATCAAAGGAGCAAGGAGCGTGAAGACCCGTTTGTTATGGAGCCCGGGTTTAAATGTAATAGTTATATTTAAATATTATTTCTTGCCCTTGGGGGGTTTGACCTTTTGGTTCACTTGGTGGCTCTAGTGAACCAAACTAGAATAAAAGTCCATAATCAATCCGGTAGAATATATAGTATTCTATATGTGCATGCTTATATTATATATATATTATATATTATGCAAACATGCTTCGCATGTTTATTAATATAACGCGTATTATATATATATAATAAATGCTGCTGCTTAAACAAGATGAGACAAATTAATAACAAACCCCTCAATTTTTATATTAAGTCCTAAGCGTTCAAAGATATTTGGAATATCGAACGTCGCTTTCTAGCATGATAAAATTAATAGAGTATTAAATATTTAATATGAGTTTGTTGTGTCACCACAAGGCAAGTATTAAGTATTTAAGATGTTAATTTATCACATTTGGCCGCTTATAAAGAAAATTGAACAATATTATTTTGTTGTGTCACCACAAGGATGATATTTTTCTTTTTGAATATATGGAGTGCTAGGTCGGACTTAACTTGGATAATTTTGATTCGGATGTGCCACCACTTGATCAAAATAATCTAAGAGGCAAAATACAAGGAGTTGCATAGTTGATGTAATTGACAAAAGTTGTCTACCTATTTATTTATATATAGTTTGTTGTGTCACCACAAGGCTATATACATTTGAAATGGGATCCTTATTCTCACTAGCAAATCCTTAATTAGATTTTGCCGAACTATATAAGTGAGGGTAATATAGTTTGAAGAAAATAGTGGGAGATGCCAATTTAAAACAAGACCTAATTTATTTTGGTAATTAATAAAATAATGTATGTTAAAATGTTGTTAATTACAAATTCATTTACAGAATTTTACAATGTCTAAAATTACTATCATCATGAAGCATATTAGATGCTAAATTAACCGCATCAAGATTAAACGGATTGGTTAAGGAATTTGAGAATAGTTCTCATAGTCGAAAAGCTATCTTATGTCCTTAATCGCCTATCCTCGCAATGGTTGCGCATAATGCCTCTGAGGAAGAGATTGCTACTTTTAGAAAGTGGCAAGATGATGCACGATTAGCTCAATGCATCATACTCGCATCCATGAGTAACAAGCTTCAGCCACAAGATGAAACTATGGATGTTTTACTATATTCCTCGCACATCAAGTAGTTGATGGTGAGGAAAGTAGGGCCGATAGATATCGATATCTAAGGAGCTCTTCCGATCTAAAATGACCGATGACACTACTGATGCATAAAAGTCCTTAACATTATCAATTTGATTGATCAATTAGGACAACCGGTTTTGTCATGGATGGAGAGTTGAGCCAAGATTTGATCTTGCACTCACTCCCTGCACTCCTTTCACAATTGTTGTGAATTTTTCATATGAACAAGCTAGATATCGCCTCTACCGATTTGCTTAACATATTAAAAATTGTTGAGAGTCACTTTCCAACCAAGAAAGATCAAGTCTTCTTGGTAGGGGCCAAAGGATCTTCCGAAAAGAAGAACGATTCAAAGAAGGTAAATAGAAAGGCAAAAACAAAGGATAATAAGAACAAAAGCGATATGAGATAGCAAAGGAGTTTGCTTCCACTACAATAAGCTCGGACACTTGGAAAGAAACTGCAAGAAGCATCTTGCAGAGGCTAACCAAAGAAGCTTAGTGAAGTTTCTACATAATAATACAATTTTGTTCATGATTTAAATAAATTTTTCTTTAAGTCAAGGTTCTACTTGGGTATTGGATACCGACTTTGGTTATCATAAATATAGATTTATGAAGGGACCAAATGCAAGTAGAAAGCTAAACAAATATAAGTAATCCTATATGCGGAAATGTAACAAAGGTTGCTACATTAGCCATAGAAACTTATAATTTAACAATGCCTACGGGCAAATCTATTAAGTCAATAAGTTGTTATTGTATTCCAGCTTCTTGTTAAAAATATTATTTCCATTTTATTGTTGGACAATGAAATCTTTGGTATTATAATAAAGAACAATTGTTGTTCTATTTATAATAATAATGTTTTGTATAGAACCTAATATTACTTAATAAATTTTGTATACTTGACTTACTTGAAAATAATTTTGCATATTGAACAAATTAGTATAAGAAAATGAGATGATCATTCAAAGAGTTGAATGTATGTATTTGTTGAATACAAGTGTGAATTATTTGAAAGGTTCAAAGAATTCAGAAATGAAACAAATTGACAAAGTATTAAGATTCTTTGATTAGATCAAGGAATAAATACTTGTGCAATAAGTTTCTAGATCATCTCAAATGGTTTTCTCATAATGGACACATCCTGATACGCAATAATTGATTGATGTATCTGAAAGGAATAATCGTACCTATTTGAACATGGTGCGATCCATAATGATTTTACCGACATTCCAAAGATCCTTCCGGGATAATGTCCTAGAAATGGTCGCATATCTACTTAAAATGGTAACCTCAAAATCCGCCCCCAAGACTCCATAAAAGTTATGGATGTGGAGGATTCCTAATCTTAAGTATGTTAAGATAAGGGTTGTCCAACTTATGTGAAAAGGTTTCAAAGGATAAGCTTGGGACAAGATTTGACATGTATCTGATTTGTGGGACATCCTAAAGTAAGTTTAGGGTATATGTTCTATAATTCTACTTAGCAAAAAGGTGTTTGTTACGAAACACGCTGCCTTCTAAGATAAAGGTGTTTATCATTGAAGGGGCTAGTGGGAGGATAATAGATCTTGAAGAGTTCAAGAACCACAAAACACTATAAGTTAAATAAGAGGAACCTATAGATAGACTTTCCATTGTACCACAAATCAATCGTAAATCGAATAGTACCGAAGATACCTAGGAGGTATGGATTCATCATGGATGATGATGATGAGGTACACATCATAGAAGATGATGATCCAGAGTTACATTCGATGAGGTAAGACTTCTAGTGTGTACAAAAGGGACAGTGGGAGCGCCGTGACATTCCTAATATTATATGTTGATATACTACGGATAAGGAATGACATACTAATGCTACAATCAATAAAGATAAAGTTATCTAAACAATCGTCCATGAATGATTTGGGAAGAGTATCATTATTGGGGATGCAAATCTATATAGATAGATTTAAAAGGATGCTCAACTTAACCCAAGGAACGTATATTCATTTGATGCTAAAGTCATTTAGCATGGCAAACTCCAAGAGATGTCTTATGTTGATGAGCCATGGAGTGTATCTCTCTTAATAGTCCCTATAGACTCCAAAAGAGAGATCACATGAGTAACTATCATGTATGCAATGAAATATACGAGACCTGATGTTGATCAGTCATATTCTGGAGAAGTTCATTGTGAGTCAGTGAAAAACGTCTTAAAGTGCTTAACCGGCACTAAGGATGTGATCATATTCATGGTGGGTCTAAATTAAAACTAGAGGGCTTAATGCACTCAAGTTTTTCGTACGCACCAAGATGACGAAAATCCACTTTAAGGTAAAGCGTTATCTTGAGCGAAAGGTGCGTTGAATGGGAAAGGTTCCAAACAAAGAAAGAGTTCTTTGGTTTAGTGATAAAGATAAAGTATATAGCTATAAATGAAGTTGCAAGTTGATTGTTTGGATTAAAAGTTCATTACAGAACTAGGAATAGTTCCTAAGTCTTGTCTTGGATCTAAACATGTGTTGTGGTACTTTCATTTGATTATAAGAATCATTGAAAGAAGGGAAATCACTATAGAGATGGTGGACTCTCAAGAACAACATTACATATCCATTAACTAAAGCTTATCCAACAAACAGGATAATCGCCACTTAGAGAAGAAGAGAGTATAGATACCACGACGATTGGCTTTAGTGCAAGTGGGAGATTGAAAGTAGTATGCACACAAGCCAATCATGTTTGATGATAAAGCATATACTTTGTAAATAATCTTATTCATTTATTAATAAAAAGTATTAATTTATTAAAGGCTTTTAATTATCTACATGATGTCGTTTTATAATATGTGATAAACCCATAGTTTTAAGCAATGCTTTTAGAATAATGATGATGATCATTCTAACGAGATCTAAATTCTTAGAAAGCTTAAAACTAAAATAGTTCCCAATTATTGGATTACTAAATTGGGGATTAGTGAATCCGGATAGATTGGTACATACGTTGCTTGCTCATCGGATGAGGATGATTGATCTCATGATCATTTGTGTGGAGACACTAAAGCAAGTATGTAGGTGCTTATTAGAGAATAAGTTCATTGACGCGGCTCGCTAAGGAATACCTAATGGAGTTTTATTTGCTGTCAATAGGAATTCTCAGTAGTGATAGTAGTCTGAGTAATCCTTGGACTTGAGATCATCATAGTATCTTGTGTATGATGAGTTATACTTTGACTTATTCCTTAAGACCCTTAGGGTATATCAAAGGGTATTCTTGGGTATAATAAGTTGTACATGGAGATAATGTATGATCAATAAAGAATCTACCACTTCTAATAAAAGAAGAGAATGTCCTATGTGATTCGATAAATGACAACCCAAGAGTCCTTGGCGAAAGCGTAATGAAATTAGAAAGGAGTTTCTAATTTGCATTATTTGAGTTGTGCATTTAAGAATCGAAATACATATAATTAAATAAAATAAGACTTGACATAATTCCATGTCTTATATTTAATTGGGACATTGTATGGTGGAAGGATTGAATTGTCTGGTAACTATTTACTCAAAGGTTCTTTTATGATTAATGTTGAAATCTATATTATCTGGAAAGTCGTTGATCGCTAGGAGGCTTATCCCTATTGTAGAATAAATATTATTTATTTAAATAAATTAATTGTTTAATTTATTTATTTAAATAAGATTAGAATTGTTCTAATTGATTTATTCACAACCGGTTTAATATGGAGAACCTAAAGGGTCACACCATAAAAGGAAGAATAATTATTTAAGAAGTTAATGGCATAATCGTAATAATATAGTTAAGTATATTTAATTTAATCTATGGTGATAGAATAAATTAAATAGCTTAATATTTATTATTTAATATTTTAGAAATATTAAATATAAATTAATAAGAGGAGTCTTATTAATATTATTACAATTATTATTATTTTAATTTCTAAAAGAGTTTAGGAATTAATTTAATATAAGTACTCTCATTTATTCCTAATTGGATTAGGAAGGAAAATTAGTTAAAGGAGTTTAATTAATTATCCCTAATAAGATTAGGGAGCTTAATTAATTAAAAGAATTTAATTAATTAAATAAAACCCAATTCCTTAATTGTTAAGGTGGGTTGCCCATATCTATTAATAAGAGGAGTCTTATTATGGGTGAGAGGTTGTTGACTTTTAACAACTACATAATAATTCCAATAGTTGGGAGAGTACGCTTTTTTTATAGAGATAGAAAACTAGGGTTTAGCCAACCACCCATCTTCTTGAATTCTTATTCTTTCTTGGTGGATCACCTCTAGAGGCCAAACATATGGGTGGCTAACGTTGATCAAAGGAAGAAACCAAACCCGGTGGATTCAAGTTGAACGCGAAAAGAATTGGAGGTGAACTTGTACCTGAGGAAGCTCGGATCTTCAAGGGTATGATTCTTGTTCTTCAATTTTTCGTTTAATTAATAATTGTGCATAAAGGGTGATCCGGGTTTATGGTTTGTAAAATTTTTTTAAACTCTGATTTTTCCACGTTTCCGCACTTTTATGCAATTTGATTGCGCACATGAATATTACAAACCTAACATCAGCATGCAAGAGGCGAAATGAGGACACTTACCCATGACTCATGGTGTAAAGATCTCTAAGGCCCAATGTCCTAAATCATAAGATGATGAGGAGCGCATGAGAAAGATCCCTTTTGTTTCAAAAATTAGATCTATCATGTATGCAATGATATGTACTCATCCGGATGTCTCGTATGCTTTGAGCATGACGAGCAGATACTAGTCGAATCCAGGTGAAGGTCATCGACAAGAGCCAAGAATATCCTCGGCACCGAAAAGGACTAAGGATTCGTTCTTGGTATATGGAGGTGAAGATGAACTGGTAGTAAAGGGTTACACAGATGCTAGTTTCCAGACTGACAATGATGACTATAAGTCTCAGTTATTTTTGTGTTTTGCCTTAATGGTGGAGCTGTTAGCAGGAAGTGTTCGAAGAAAGAGACAGTAGTCGATTCAACAACAAAGGCTGAGTATATTGCTGCTTCTAGTACAGCCAAGGAGGCTGTATGGATTAAAAAGTTTGTCACTGAACTTGGTGTTGTTCCAACCATTGTTGATCTGGTTAAGCTATACTATGATAATAATGGAGCCATTGCACAGGCTAAGGAACCCAGATCTCACCAACGATCTAATCATATACTTAGGCGGTACCATCTCATCCGTGAAATAATTGATAGAGAAGATGTACATATAGGAAGAGTGCCAACATATGATAATATTACAGATCCATTGACCAAGGCTTTGTCGTAGCAGAAGCACGAAGGTCGCACTATTTCCATGGGTATTAAATACATGAGTGATTGGCTCTAGTGCAAGTGGGAGACTGTTATAGTTTATGCCCTAGAGGCTAATTATTTGATATAATTGTTTAACATTTTGATATTATATTTGATTGAATAAATGAATAATTTTATTATGGTGTTATTTGCCGCGTTATATAAATTTTAACATAATAAAAGTCCTTAGAATAGTGATACAAATTATATAGCTTCAAGTAAGTGACTTGAACATGAAATTATATAATTATAATTAGTATCATTGCTCTTAAATGTCCCTAGTCGAGTATCATTGCTAATGGGACAACAATGATACATTAAGACTAGTATATGGATTGATTGATGACCAAATCTCATTGGTCATAAATATATGAGATATTGAGTCAATGCATAGGTACATGTTAGAGAACGATGTACCAGACAGACCCACCATGAGAATTCTATGTGGAGCATTATGCGAAGTGTCATTAAAAATTCTCATAGTGACAATGATGTAATGATCCTCTGACCTGAAATCACTATATTACTAAACGAGAATTTATGTACTTTGATATCATCAAAGGTCACCTTTAATAGGGTGGACTATAAAGGTGATTATTGGGTACATCGTGAATTTTGTGAGGAATATGAGTGATCTAGATGGAATTTAACCCTCCTATATAATAGGGGTGATATCCATAGTCCTCTTAATTGATTAGGACTATGAAATGCATGGCCATGCTCAAATAATGATTTGGTTCATATAGTCTACTCATTGATCAAGAAAACTTAGATTAAATTATGAAGAGTATAACACATTCCATGACTCGAGTTTAATCTAGGATGTCAAGGTTAAAAGGATTATATTACATTGAAGCATTGGTCACGAAAAGGGTACATCGAATCATCGATCTTATTATTACTTGGGTAGCAGTGATGCATTACTAGATGCCGCTCACTGTTTATAATTTTGTAATATGATTTTAAAATTATTGCCAACGTAATAATAACCTACAGGGTCACACACAAAGAACACTATTAAAAAGGGAATTAATTTAAATTGTAAGGATTTAAATATATCAATATGATTGATTGTATTTAAATCATGAATTTAAATTAAAAGGATGATTTGTGTGTGTGTGTGTGTATATATATATATATATATTCAGATTTTATTTTAATTAGATTAGGGTTTTGATTAATTCTGATTTACTGCTATATATATATATATATGATATATCAGCATTTTAGGGAAGTTAATCATAACCTAAAAATCCTAGCCGCTCTTAGAGAGAGACTAGAGAGAAATTTCAAAAATCCTAATCCTTGTTGGCTAGTACAGCAGTTCTCTTCACTGCAGATCGTGCGACAATTCACAGGGCATTCGTGTGGATAATGTAGAGGCGTGGTTTTGTTGGATTGCGTAAGGGATTCGAAGTCATTTCATAACTCTTTCATAATCGATATAATATCTAAACCACTGAATTAATTTCTGTTTTGCATGGATCATGTTTTTGGGTTTCAGAAATTGCTTTGATTACTTTATATTTCTGTTGTGTTTTTGTACCGAAATCCCAACACGCATGAGTAACTATCATGTATGCAATGAAATGTACAAGACCTGATGTTGATCAGTCATATTCTAGAGAAGATCACTGTAAGACAGTGAAAAACTTCTTAAAGTACTTAACGTGAAATGAATGTGTTGTTTGAGTTGTTATTCTGGGGACAGAATCCTTATAAGAGGGGAATGATGTAACATTCCAATTTTTTTTAATGTAAATTATAAATATTTATTGATTTATATAAATATTTATTGGATGTGTTTATTATTGGATAAATAATTGTTCAATTTGATTGATTTGATTTAGTTAATTATTATTTATTAAATAATTAATATGTTATGTGGATTGAGTTATGTGATTAAGTGATTTATTTAATAAATTGTTATTACATAAAGTGTGACAAATAACTATGTGATAAAGAGTTATTAAAATAAATTAAAGTAGTTTAATTTAGTTTTACCCAAACAAAGCTTAAATATATAAATTATTTTATTTTAAATGGTTTGCCAAACAAAGCCTTATGGCTTTTGGATTTCTTTTGAATTTAAATTATTAATTAAATAAATAAAATATATATAAAATATATTAATTTGGTAACTGCTAATTCAATACGGTCACTAGTTGAGCGTCAGTTTAAAACTTTTGAAAAGACGTATGTTGGTTTTAGTTAAGTATACTGTTGTGGCTTAAACCTGAGAAAGGTTTACAGAATAAACAACAGAAACAAAAGAGCTCTCTATGAGTTGAGAGAAAATCATCAGAACTTGAGGAAGGTTTGTGAAAGAATTGTCTGCTGTTAACAACAAGTTCTTAAGCAACAAAAAGGTAGGAGCATAACCCTAGTATATGTATATATATATATATGTGTGTGTGTGTTTGTATAAACGACGTGAGTTTGAGTTTCTGTATTCATGAGTTTTATAATTGCTGAGAATTTCTAATTTATGTAATTTCCGTTATACAATTGAATCATATGATGTTATGTTTCTCAGAGCTAGTGTTAGATAAAGATTGTATGCTAAATTGAGGCTGCAAGGTAAGTGTAACGCCCCCAAATCTGGGTATCTTCCAACCCGACAGATGGTGCTATACTGTACGACATTCATACATTCATTCAATTAAAAAGTCTCAGAGAACGAATATAACTTTTATATATTTAAAGTAATATTTACATTTCCCAGGTTCTATTCCCATTACAAAGGTTCTTTGTCATAATATCAGTTACATTAAAACAATAGACCTATACTATTACAAGACAGCTTAACAATCTGCCTTAGCTTTTCCTTTATCCCTTTTCGATCCTTCGGGACGTTCAGTCTTAGCTGCATTCATATGGTTCAAGCAAGAGTGAGCATAACTAGCTCAACAAGTATAAAAATTTAATAACAACATGCTTGACACATACGAATCGTATATCTTCAATAACTGGACAATAGTTATGAAGTACTATTGATAATTCAAAATAACACTTCATCTTTCCTTTCAAAATGCTTTACAATAATAACAATATTTAGTAAAACATTCATTCTGGTCAAAGACCTCGAGTATTCATTCTTTATTGGAAAAGGACAACCCAGAAGCAAGTCCGTAAGCCCGATATTACTTACAAGCACTTCTAGGTGATCAACCTAGTGTACTCTATGTTAATCAACACTACATCCATTAAACGTATGCACGTTTAAGCATTTGGCAACTTCACGTGCCTGTCGTTTTACCGACAAAACATTTGTTTAACATTTCAGTCTTCTTTTGAAAACCATATCAAGTAGTTGACAAAAGATAACAACATTTGATAATAAATGATTAGATTATCAATACATCAAGTCTAGCTAAAGGAATTGGCTTTAACTTCAACATACCTCAATTCATGCGAAAGAATACATGAACTTCAAAAACTTGTTCATATTGAACTGAGACAAGAGTTAGAAAACTTTTCTTTAGCGTCTGCTACGGTATATTAACTTTATGTTTAAGTCTTTCAAGTCTCTACAATACATGATCACATAAGGCCTTACATTAGGTCACATATAATCAAGTATGTATATGACTATATCATACCTTCATCTCAATCTAATTGTGTATTAGATTCAGTTATTATCTGTTCCGATTTATCATTATCCTTGCATTTATATTCAACTAGGTTATCTCAACATTTATACAACATCCTTAAGGTTTAACACAGTTTAACCAATGTTATATTACATCCCTTAAGTTGTGTTTACTTGTAAATCAATTAGCTTTCTTTTCTTTGTACTTAGAAACATTCATTACCATCCTTGTTCTGAGACTGGCGCTGCGACGCCATATTTATACTAACATCTCATGTCATGGCCATGAGCTTATAATAGCATTGTCCGGACTTGGCGGTCTTGTGAGTCCTTACTTAATGGATGACATACCTTTCACTCTCAAAAAAGATTTTCATCTTTGTACATGGCGTGCGGTGCCATATTATACTATGGTTCATACTGCAAATAACTCTTCTGATGTACTCAGACATTGTTATGCGCTGCGACGCGACTCATTTTGCCTAGGGTTGGCGCCGCGGCACCAACTCTGTGCACCAGAAATCAATTTAAGTTTTTGAATTTTGTGAATTTCCCGGACGCATAACTTCTTCGTTATAAGTCTGAATTGGCTCGTTCAAAAGCCTACGGTTCACAAATTACGTAATCTACATGTTCATGCAAGAATTTTATCTATTTGACTTTATTTGCTAAAAATTCACCTATTGGTTCATTTTTAACGAAAACGATAAACGTTCATGAACGTTCAATGCTCGTTTCTTCGTTCTAAGTCAGAATCTGGCCATTTTCGAGTCTGCAACTCTTAAATTCCAAATATTACTTGTCTCCATTGGAAAACAATGGTTCATAGTTCAAACCCAAAATTTAACTTCTATTCCAAAAATTTTACGAATTCGACGATTATCGTCCAATCGTATAATTTCCAGCAAATCTTCATTCTTATGAGTTGTTCAACATTACAACTGAATTCCATTCATCATGTGAACATCTCAACATACTTATTACAACAACCTATATTCATTGTTGGATTTTTGACTTATTCTTCATGAGCTTATAACTTGTCAATTTATAAACTACTTAAGATTTGATTATTCATGACTTATGGCAATTAAAGTTTCTTAATCATCATACTTTACATGTTCTTCACATATAACTTTACTTATGTATATATGATACATATAATCATATAAGTTCTTAATTCACTTCTCTTAATAAACTCATTACAAGTTCATATTTTCATACTTAACATTCAAGGTTAACTTATAATAAGTTTATAACTTTAATAAGTTCAAATGACTTATTGCCAACTTATGTGGCTTAAGTTTATGACTTACACATTCTTCTTACTTCTTATCATTCATGTTTCTTAATCCATCTTTTCTTATCAACCTATCATGGTAGAGATAGAAGATAATTTAGAGAAGAAGTCTTACTTTTGTATTCTTGGAAAGGTAGCTTTCTTCTTCTTCTTATAAATGAAATGAGTTATTTGTAGCTTATTCTCTCTAACACTTAAGCACTTTTGAAATGTTGGATTGTTTGAACAATTAATAAATGGCTTGTAAGCCTTCTCTATTTATAGAATTTGCAAAGCTAGGGTAGATTAGTCATTAAATCACCCACCTCCTTAAGCCACCTCCTTACTATTCATTACTTGGCTAGCACAACACTTATCCTATACTTGGTCATTACTCTTAATACTTGGTCATTACTTCTAATACTTGATCATTACATTAACTTGGTCACCACATATTAACCAAATTAATATGGTTTGCCCCATGGGTCATACAACTCATGGATTCTAGTTTGGGCTTACATTAAATCAACCTTTGGGCTTTGCATTAATAAACACTAGTTGATTCATTAACTAATAATTGGGCCTCTCCCTTTAATTCACTTGGACTTGTATTAATTCAATCAACCTTTGCAAGTCCATTAGCATTACTTAATACATATTGTTGATGTATTATTTTCGTATTCTAATTCATATAGAATTTATATACGATATTTCATCCTTCCTACAAACTCGTATAATACTTAGTATTATACTCGTTTTCATTACTTCGTAAAATACCAAAGTATCATACCATTATTACTTATTCATTACTATTTCGCCTTTCTTAACGTTTATAAATTAAGTCCACAAGCAAATTATTACATTTTCCATAACTAGATTTTTATTACATAATCCATCTTACCTTATTATTCCATCATTACGTATTTCTCGGAAATTCAAAAATATATCCCGAGCAAATATTGATGAATAGTGTTTTTCAGAAAATTTCTCGAAAAACTTTTATTTTTCGTCTTGGAAATTTAAACACTTTAATTCATCCATGTAGCTCAAATACTACGATATTCTATCATCAATAGATTATACAATGACAACCATCTTGATAACACATAGAATAGAATTTTATTATTATTTAATTTAATAAAATCATTTTACAATAAGATCCAAATTTCTTGGTCGTTACAGTAAGAACTTGGTTTTACAGTGAAAAACATGTATGAACGTATGTTTGCAAAATAACAAAATTGGTATGTGATTATGCAAATTGTGAACTAATACGCGAATTGAACTTTGTATATGTTAATTGGACTATATGTTGGTATGCTAGTATTCCAAAAGTATTAAGTTGGATATAATTCTGGATTTACGTTCACTGTATTTTAGATATCAACAATGGAGTTTTAAAATTTTGGTTTCAAAGAAAAACAGTGTTATCAAAGAATTAGTTCTCTGATATTGTTGTTTAGTTGTGTAAAATTTGTACACGAATGCTTCATAAGTTTTATGTGTAATTTACGTGAAGTTATACATGTTCATGGGTGTCAATTGCTGTTAAAAAGTTAAACAGTAGCTTGGTTCTGTTTTTCTGGTTTGGTTCTGTGAGTATCGGCGCCCCATCGCCAAAATCCACGCTCCAGCGTCAAGTCTTGCACCTTAGCGCCAAAAAATAGGCGGAAGTTTAACGCCTCGGTAGCTAAATTAAACCCAGACCTTAATGTCTCGCCTTCAAATACTGGAAAAGGGGTATTGTGACGCCCCCAAATCCGAGTCTCTTCCAACCCGACAGATGGTGCTCCACGGTGCTAAAGTTCACACAAACATTCAATTGAAATGCCTCAAAAGAACGAATATGTCTTATATATATTCCAAAACAATACTAACATTCCCTAGGTTCTTTATAACCGTTACATTTGTTCTTATCATAATATCAAATATATCATTTCAAATCTATACTATTACATAGGTAATCTACAAGTTCGCTTTAGAATTCTTTTTATCCTTGTCGAATCCTTTGGTCATATCGTCTAAGCTGCGATCATATGGTTCAAGCAAGTGTGAGTATAACAAGCTCAGCAAGCTCAGCAAGTACAACAATTTCATTTTTAAAAGCATGCTTGAAACATAGGAATCGTATATCTTCAATAACTGGATGGTAGTTACGAAGTACTATCAATAATTCAAAATAGCTTTCCTTTTCCTTCAAAACGTTTTTCAATAACAATATTCCATGAATCATCAATTCTAGTTCAAGACGTGAACGTCTTATAGTTTCTTTGAAAAGGAAAACCCGGCACGAAGTCCGTAAGTCCGGCATAGCTTACGAGTACATCTAGGTGATCAGCCTATAGTACCCTATGTTGATCAACACTACATCCATTAAACGTGTGTACGTTTAAGTTGTTACAACCTCACGTGCCAATCGAATACTCGATGAAAATACATTTTCTTATACATATTAAGGCTTACCTTGAATCCGTACCAAAGAGTTGGCATAGGATAGCGTTAGCAATTCTATATTGAAAGACTTATAAAGAAATTAGTCAATCTATCAAAATTAATCTAGGCGAGTTAAAACTGGCTTCGACCCTTTCTTTGAAATCATACATTCATCTCATAACGTGAATCATTTTGAAAACCTGGCTAACATGAAGGTTAGACAAGCATTTAAGAAAAACTTGCCTTCAGCGTCTGCTACAGTACAATTATGTTTCCTTTAAGACTTTACAGTTTCTACAACACATAAGTACATAAGATACCACATTAGGTTATGAATGAATATACTTAGTTCCTAAATAATCTTACCCTTCTTCTCAATCTAATCCCGTATTAGATTTGTTATTTATTGGTTCCGGCTTTCCGTCGTTGTTTTACATCATTCTTACTAACTTCGTTCTCTTATACTGACGTGAAATTATTTCAGTAATACAACTCGGTTCGAGTTAATTATCCTTCCTCACGGCTTACTAATGTCCGTACGTTATTAATCGAAACTCGATTGTCATTGGTGAAGTATGAACATTGAATATCATTTGCGTTCATCTTTAATTAACTTTCTTTTAACCCTAAGGGATCATACTTGGGGTTCAATTATGACTTGATAATGTTTAATTAAGTTCATTAGTTCGTTACTCAACAATTTCCCTTCATCTTCTACTTGTAAATATTTCTTTATTGTCTAGCTTTTAAGACTGGCGTTGCGACGCCAGTGATCCTTTTGTTGTTGTGCATACTGCTGGCGCCTATTGTGGTTGGAGATCGGACTTCGGACAGCCACATGAGTCCCTTTGTTAACTATCGCCTCATGCGGCGCGAGTTTATAGGTGTCCTGAAGCTCACTTTGGCTATCATGGAGCCACGGCCATTTAAGTTGAGTCACATGGCTTCATGACTCGAGCCATAGATAGTTTTTTGACAGATTTTCAACTTTGCGAGATTCCCGGACTCGTAACTTCTTCGTTATAAGTCCGAATTGGCTCGTTCTAGAGCCAATGGTTCAAAATTTACGTACTCTATGCGTTCATGCAAGAATTTTATCAATTCGACTTCGTTTGCTAAAATTTCACCTATTAGTCCCTTTTTAACGAAAACGATAAACGTTCGTGAACGTTCAACGCTCGTTTCTTCGTTCAAAGTCAGAATCTGGCCATTTTTGAGTCCGTAACTCTATAATTACAAATACGAATTTTCTCCATTGAAAACCAATGTTTCCAAGCTCAATATCAAAATTCGACTTCCATTACGAGAATTTCACGAATTCGACGATTGTCGTCTAATCGTGTGAATTTCGGCAAAACTTCGTTACTTGAGATTTGTAGACCATTTCATTTGGATTCAATCCATCATATTAATATCTTGACATTCATGCTTCATTAACTTATAAACATGATAAGTTATTACTAGTTCATTGTGAATTTATAACTTATAAAAATACAAACTACTTATGTTTTCATTTCTCATGACTTATGACTTCTTTTCTCATGATTTCCTATGGCTTCAATCTTTTAACAACCATCCTTGCTTCTTATTATCATACCGTCTTTTTAAGAAAACATATGAAAAGTTCATATAAGTTCCTTATGAATTCATAACTTATTCTTGGTTTGGATTTCTTATTCATTACGTATACCTCTTATTAAGACTTAAGCCATTTGATTCGTCATTTCAACCCCTTCTTAGCATGCCTGTTCTATTAATACCCCCTTCTCTATCAATGGAAGATAGAAAGAAACATGGTTTAAGATCACTTACTTTTGAATAACACTTGGTAAATCTCTAATCTCCTTCTTGATTATTGAACTTCAAAGGTTAACTTGTTAGCTTATTCTCACTTACTCTCTCTAACCAATAAGCTATAAGTTATAGGTGGAAAGGCTAACAAAGAAAGTCTAACTTTATAAGTGCTTATTCTCTCAACCAAATAAGTTGTTTAGCTTGAGAGGAGTTGGATGAATTTGAACAACCAACAAATGAATGCAAAGCTCTCTATTTATAGGCATCTCAAAGTGAGGGTAGATTAGTCATTAAATCCTCCACCTCCTTACTATTCCTAACTTAAGCATTAAGTAAACTTGGCTACTACAACACTTAGCCTCTAAGTTATCTTGCTCCCCACTTAAAATACTTGGTCATTACAACATATATCCAATACTTGATCACCACATTTACTTAACCCTTAAGTATTCTTGTTAATCACATAACTTAGCCACTAAGTTACTTGCTCATCACTTTGAATCACCCATGGGTTGCACCATGGTTCTTACCCATTGGATATTTACTTTGGGCCTTAGCTTAATTAACTTACTTAATCATTGGGCTTGCACATTAAATTACCTTGGGCTTGTAATTAAACAAACATTGGGCTTACATTAATAAATTTACATTGGACTTAACCATTCAATACTTGGCTCACATAATACTTAACAAATCCTACCAATTCTACAAATTTAATACATTGAGCTTAAAGCCTTATAACGTATAATCACGTATTCATCTCAGATTCCCTCAGATATTTATTCAATATATACGATATACCATCATTCATACGTATCAGATAATACCTCGTATCATACTCAGATTCTCTACCTCGTACAATACCTACGTATTATACAATCATCCCTTAATTCATTAATCGCATTACATTTCCTTCTCGTAAATCATTTTCCTTAAACGTTAGGTTTTAAGTCCACAAGAGAAATATTACATTTTCCATAACTGAAATGTTATTGGATATTCTATCTCACCTCGATATTCTATCATTACGTATTTCTCGGAAGTTCAAAAATAATTCCCGAGCAAAAATGCGTGAATATTATTTTTTGGAAAATTTCTCGAAAAACTTTTATTTTCGTCTTGGAAATTCAAACACTTTAATTCTACCATGTAGCCAAAATCCTACGACATTCTGACATTTATAGGTCAGAGAACGACGTTCGATTAGCTTGCTCCATAAATAATTAATTAAATTCATTTAATAAAATTAAAAATTTAATTCTCAAAAATCCGATTTTCTCGGGGCGTTACACTCTTCCCTCCTTATAAGAATTCTGTCCCCAGAATCTCGCTAATAATACCTACACCACAGAGGATAATTTTTCCTTTATTTTAATCTCAAGTTCCCACAATGCTTCTTCGACATTGGGGTTCTTCTATTTCACTTTCATCAAAGGTATTATCTTTTCACACATGACTTATCACTTCCGGTTAACAATTTGAGTTGGAAGTTAAACACTTACTAACACATTATGCAATCTTTCTTTTATTAATTCTTCTTTTAACTCATACTTATTTGGAACTCAAATTCCTCCCTAAAAATAAGACTATACTTAGTCTTCTACTTATCCTATGTCATCTTCTTCATTTGCTTACATTCCTCATTACCTAGTTGTACTTAATTAAATCGTTTCATTATCGTGAATTGAGTCTACGTTTTAAATAACAATTCTACCCCTTCATTCCGTAATTTAACTTCTAACTCTGATCTTACCATTTCCGTTATTAACTCATTCTGAGTCGTTAGCATCGATAGCTTTCCCTACCCCTCCTACTTAACGCGTCGGCCACAACGCTTTACCTTCCTCGAATGATATAAGATATCACATCCTCTCTACTACATATTCAACTCCTTCGTGGGAGATATATCTCTCACTCTTAGTCCCTTGTATATCTCACTTTTCTCCCCTTATAATTACTATTTTCAGATTTTTAATTCAAAAACAACATATGCCAATTCTAGATCATAAGTAGGATAGACCTCCTCATAGCCCTTTAACTGGAGTGATGCATACACAATGACATTGCCATGCTATAAGAGCACGCAATCATAACATCTATGCAAACATCGAGATACACTAAAAACTTCCTCGTATCATCCGATAAAGATAATACAAAATCAACCTTTCTTTTAAATCTGTGACGCTAATGGTACCTTCAACCATAGCATCCCACAAGGGTAACTATCAAATTGGTCACCAACTTGATTGACACGGAAAAAACCTACTTCCGCACATTAGTCAACCTAAATGACATAACCAGAAACTTGTCATAACCATAACGAGTTCTGAACGTCATCTTAGCTACCTCCTCCTTCTTCCTTACTTCCAACCGACTATACCCCATACATACATCTATCTTTATAAAAATTCTTTGCCCCTCTCAACTGACCAAATAGATCATCGATCCTAGGCCATGGGTATTTATCCTTACCCGCTATCTTACTCCTATTACGATAGTCGATATGCGACCGTAACAACTCATCCTCTTTCTTAACACCAAACTAACTTGTGTCATGGTTCGACAAAAATAATGTCGCGGTATTTTATTACCATAAATTACTACCTTAGATTTTCTGAGAAAACTAAAGGTTCACACTTTTCTTATAATTATTTGTTATAGCTCTATGGTTAATCAACCCATTCATACCGAGAATTTCCTTAAATTCTCTCAACATGAACAGTACTTATCTACTGATAGCTACTTACTTCTATTATCCATGAATTAATTTTCACGAATATAATTTAACGAAAGTTATTTCCTCCTTCTCTACCTTAATGTTTTAAAGGTATTTATAATCCCTTCCAGACAGACTCCTAGATAAGTCATTCAACATGTCTTACACACCTCGATCCTTCACTTAGGATCCCCTTGTCCCATTTCAGTATTTCCGGAGTTAAAAATTTCTGTCTCTTTGGCATACTTCCGCTACCATTCCCTACCTTGGTTCCTCCCTCTCTCTTGCTCTCATCTATTCCCTCTTTGTGGTATTGAGTCTACAACTCACTATCACCTTATGCTATAATCACCTTCTCCAGAATGATCCCATAGGAAACACTTTAGATCACTAAAATCCCACTATAGAGCTAGGGTCTCAGGCCCTGCCACAACCTACGAGCCTTCACCTCCTCCGTGTCCACTTGATGTGAAACAAACCTTGCCAATTCATTTGAATTTGGTCGCGTACTGGGGAAATATCATATCCCCTTGTTTAAGTTCTAAGAATTCAATCTCTATCCTCCCTCACATATTTTTAGGGAAATAATTCCCAAGGAAAACCTTCTTAAATTGTTTCCACGTTACCGCATCTGTTCTAACCCCACCCTGGTGAGCCTTCTACCAAAAGTTGACTTCACTCTTCCTCGTGTAAGTCACAAAAGAAAACTTCTGCATCTCACCTACGCTTGTAATAAGAAACACCTTTTTTATTTCTTTTACCCCGGTATGGGCCTCGATTGGGTCCGTCGTTCCTTTGAACTCCGGTGGACCTATGCTTTTAAACTCTTTAAAGGTAATCGTTCTAGCTACCTTAGGTTTTTCGTGGGTACTCTACCCCCAGTTTGGGTAAATGCAGCCATTAATAACTTAACGAACTCTTGCATAGGGTTGTTTTGACCCCATTAATTATCATTATGGGACTCCGCTTCCTTATTACGTTATCTTCTCCCTGGCGACATTTTTAGATTAAATAAAATTTCATTATTATCTATATACTTACTTCGGTATTAATCGCCACATACTAAATCACATCATAACAAATCATTTCCATGAAAACTTCATATATTCATATGCTTCTTCATAGTTTGAAACTATTTACAATTTGTTTTCATAGACAAAAGATATTACATTTTCTATTCCGTAATTGAACTTCACAAAAGTTAGGATTTACAAAAGACTACCCTGTTATACAAAAAGAGGGTTTTACGTCACTACACACATACTTATAACTTTAGATTTCTAATAATGCATAACAACATCTTCGTGTTTCTCATTCGCAATCATTGCTATAGTATCCCGACTAATCATATGACGGGTTTGTCCTGACTCAATGGAATAACAAGCAACCTTCAGCTTGAAATCCTTATGTGCACTCTCATGGATGTAAGACATCCGTGATATCTTCCAGTCCTTCTCCCCAGCTTCTCTGAAGCTCATCTACTTTCTACCTTATAATTCCTAGCTCGCTTCTCGCCATAAGCACCTTCTTATCTTATCGTGCTCTAACTCAAAATCTGCTTCTGCAACCATCTTAGCTTCATGGAGATAACTAATCTCTTCACTCTGATTCTATACAACTGTACCCAGTTGCACATTCCTGTCAAGTGCTGCCAGATACAAGGCTTCCATTACATCTGGAGGTGATGACTCCAATGTAGGTACCACCGTAGTAACCGATGTTACCTCTCTTTCTTCCTCTATATCATTCATCATACTAAGGTATGACGATATATCCATCTCTCCCTCGGAGTAGTCTTCCTCGAAAAAGTACTCCTCTGCCTCCGACTCCTCTAGAATCACTAATGGTACCTCCACCACCCAGAGAGGTACAGTGCTCTCTACTTTAGTTCACAAGCTATTTGCTCACCGCGTGTATATCTCTATACATCAAGCTATCGATCGACATCCTACAATAATACATATGTTGATTAGTACATAACACAGAATCGTATAAGCACAAATCATATTTAATTTATTTAGGGTTACTTTCCATCTTTTAAATCTTTAGGTACTGAGTTTCCTCAACACCTTATTGACTCATTTAACTAAAGTAAAGCTCAAGTTTTTTTTTCTTCGAACTTCTCTTCCTTAACGAGGTTATTAGCTTAAGGTTCTCCCCCCCTTAAGTTTTATAACCTAATGCTTTGATACCAACCTGTGACGCCCCCAAATCCAAGTCTCTTCCAACCCGACAGATGGTGCTCCACAGTGCTACAGTTCACACAAACATTCAATTAAATTGCCTCAAAAGAATGAATATGTCTTATATATATTCCAAAAAAATACTAACATTCCCCAGGTTCTTTATAACCGTTACATTTGTTCTTGTCATAATATCAAATATATCATTTCAAACCTATACTATTACATAGGTAATCTACAAGTTCTCTTTAGCCTTCTTTTTATCCTTGTCGAATCCTTTGGTCATATCGTCTAAGCTGAAATCATATGGTTCAAGCAAGTGTGAGTATAACAAGCTCAACAAGCACAACAATTTCATTTTTAAAAGCATGCTTGAAGCATAGGAATCATATATCTTCAATAACTGGATGATAGTTACGAAGTACTATCAATAATTCAAAATAGCTTTCCTTTTCCTTCAAAACGTTTTTCAATAACAATATTCCATGAATCATCAATTCTAGTTTAAGACGTGAACGTCTTATAGTTTCTTTGAAAAGGAAAACCCGGCACGAAGTCCGTAAGTCCGACATAGATTACGAGTACATCTAGGTGATCAACCTATAGTACCCTATGTTGATCAACACTACATCCATTAAACGTGTGTACGTTTAACTTGTGGCAACCTCACGTGCCCATTGAATAATCGATGAAAATACATTTGTTTATACATATTCAGGCTTACCTTGAATCCGTACCAAAGAGTTGGCATAGGATAGCGTTAGCAATTCTATATTGAAACACTTATAAAGAAATTAGTCAATCTATCAAGATTAATCTATGCGAGTTAAAACTGGCTTCGACCCTTTCTTTGAAATCATACATGCATCTCATAACGTGAATCATTTTGAAAACCTGGCTAACATGAAGGTTAGACAAGCGTTTAAGAAAAACTTGCCTTCAGCGTCTACTACAGTACAATTATGTTTCCTTTTAGCCTTTACAGTTTCTACAACACATAAGCACATAACATACCACATTAGGTCATGAATGAACATACTTAGTTCCTAAATAATCTTACCCTTCTTCTCAATCTAATCCCGTATTAGATTTGTTATTTATTGGTTCCGCTTTTCCGTTTCTTTTTTACATCATTCTTACTAACTTTGTTCTCTTATACTTAAGTGAAATTATTTCATTAATACAACTCTCGCTTCGAAAGTTAATTATCCTTCCTCACGGCTTACTAACATCCGTGACGTTATTAATCGAAACTCGATCGTCATTGGTGAAGTATTAACATTGAATATCATTTCGCTCATCTTCAATTAACTTTCTTTAACCCTAAGTGATCATACTTGGGGTTCAATTATGACTTGATAATGTTTAATTAAGTTCATTAGTTCACTACTCAACAATTTCCTTCATCTTCTACTTGTAAACATTTCTTTATTGTCTAGCTTTTAAGACCTGGCTACAGGCCGGGTGATCCTTTGTTGTCTTGCTATCATGCTGCATTACCCATTAGATCTTTAGAGATCGGACTTCAAGCGTTGCATGCGCGAGTCCCTTGAGATATTAACTATCACGCGGGCGCGAGTTTTTGCAGTGGTCTCAAGCTCACTTTGGCAATCGCTGCCACACGGTCATTTATGCTTGAGTCGCATCCACACCGAGACTATGAGCCACAGATAGTTTTGACAGATTTTCAACTTTGCGAGATTCTCGGACTCGTAACTTCTTTGTTATAAGTCCGAATTGGCTCGTTCAAGAGCCTATGGTTCACAATTTACGTACTCTATGCGTTCATGCAAGAATTTTATCAATTCGACTTCGTTTGCTAAAATTTCACCTATTAGTCCCTTTTTAACAAAAACGATAAACATTCGTGAACGTTCAACGCTCGTTTATTCGTTCTAAGTCAGAATCCGGCCATTTTCGAGTCCACAACTCTATAATTACAAATACGACTTGTCTCCATTGAAAACTAATGTTTCCAAGCTCAATATCAAAATTCGACTTCCATTCCGAGAATTTCAAGAATTCGACGATTGTCGTTTAATCGTGTGAATTACGGCGAAACTTCGTTACTTGAGATTTGTAGACCATTTCATTTGAATTCAATCCATCATATTAATATCTTGACATTCATGCTTCATTAACTTATAAACATGATAAGTTATTACTAGTTCATTGTGAATTTGTAACTTATCAAAATACAAACTACTTATGTTTTCATTTCTCATGACTTATGACTTCTTTTCTCATAATTTCCTATGGCTTCAATCTTTTAACCACCATCCTTGATTCTTATTATCATACCGTCTTTTTAAGAAAACCTATGAAAAGTTCATATAAGTTCCTTATGAATTCATAACTTATTATTGGTTTGGATTTCTTATTCATTACGTATACGGCTTATTAAGACTTAAGCCATTTGATTCGTCATTTCAACCCCTTCTTAACATGCTTGTTCTACCAATACCCCCTTCTCTATCAATGGAAGAGAGAAAGAAACATGGTTTAAGATCACTTACTTTTGAATAACACTTGGTAAATCTCTAATCTCCTTCTTGATTATTGAACTTCAAAGGTTAACTTGCTAGCTTATTCTCACTTACTCTCTCTAACCAATAAGCTATAAGTTATAGGTGGAAAGGCTAACAAAGAAAGTCTAACTTTATAAGTGCTTATTCTCTCAACCAAATAAGTTGTTTAGCTTGAGAGGAGTTGGATGAATTTGAACAACCAACAAATGAATGCAAAGCTCTCTATTTATAGGCATCTCAAAGTGAGGGTAGATTAGTCATTAAATCCCCCACCTCCTTACTATTCCTAACTTAAGCATTAAGTAAACTTGGCTACCACAACACTTAGCCTCTAAGTTATCTTGCTCCCCACTTAAAATACTTGGTCATTACAACATATATCCAATACTTGATCACCACATTTACTTAACCCTTAAGTATTCTTGCTAATCACATAACTTAGCCACTAAGTTACTTGCTCATCACTTTGAATCACCCATGGGTTGCTCTATGGTTCTTACCCATTGGATATTTACTTTGGGCCTTAGCTTAATTAACTTACTTAATCATTGGACTTGCACATTAAATTACCTTGGGCTTGTAATTAAACAAACATTGGGCTTACATTAATAAATTCACATTGGACTTAACCATTCAATACTTGGCTCACATAATACTTAACAAATCCTACCAATTCTACAAATTCAATACATTGAGCTTAAAGCCTTATAACGTATAATCACGTATTCATCTCATATTCCCTCAGAATTTATTCAATATATACGATATACCATCATTTATATGTATCAGATAATACCTCGTATCATACTCAGATTTCTCTACCTCGTATAATACCTACGATTATACAATCATCCCTTAATTCATTAATCGCATTACATTTCCTTCTCGTAAATCATTTTCCTTAAACGTTAGGTTTTAAGTCCACAAGCGAAATATTACATTTTCCATAACTGAAATGTTATTGGATATTCTATCTCACCTCGATATTCTATCATTACGTATTTCTCGGAAGTTCAAAAATAATTCCCGAGCAAAAATGCGTGAATAGTGTTTTTTGGAAAATTTCTCGAAAAACTTTTATTTTCGTCTTGGAAATTCAAACACTTTAATTCTACCATGTAGCCAAAATCTTACGACATTCTGACATTTATAGGTTAGAGAAGTTCGATTAGCTTGCTCCATAAATAATTAATTAAATTCATTTAATAAAAATAAAAATTTAATTCTCAAAAATCCGATTTTCTCTGGGCGTTATAGGTATGGGTTGGACAGTTTTGACCTCCTGTAGTAAAATGACCATAACATTTTCATACGAACTCCGATTAAGGTGATTCAGAAAGAGGACGAATGTAAAACCCCAACTTTTTGAATAAAGATGAATTTTTTATAAATATTATTTTCAAATATTATGGAGTGAAATTGATATAATGTTATAGTTGTGGGTAATATTTATAAATTTTGCAAAGTACGCAAGTTGTTATATAATATTCGATTGGTGGGAATATTCATTTTAACAGGAATATTCGTATAACTAAGACAATCATTGGTGGAACCCATAACAAAATTATTGTCGGATTGAGAAAACGACAAAAATACTTTATGAAAATAACTTGCGGAAGTTTTACCGTTAACTCATTGAAACACCGGTGTTAAAAGTACGATAATATATGCGTGGTTGCATAGAGTAGCACATGATATTAATTATTGATGCTTACGTGATAAGTCACTCGCTTTTGTTGTTATTATTAATGTAATAATCTGTAAAATCTTTTTATATAAAATAGAATACTTTTATAAAGTTATTCTATAAATAAATATATTATATTCTATTATGCATAGTGTTGCATAGTGTTTTTTCATAATAAAATCTTTTTATATAAAACATAATACTTTTATAAAGTTATGCATTTTATTAGACAATAATTAGAATATATTATATTTTATTATGCATAGTGTTTTGCATAGTGCTCTGCATAGTGTTTGCATAGTAAAATTTTTATAAAGTTATTCGTTTTATTAGATTATAAATAGAATATATTATATTTTATTTAAAAGATTTTGCTTTAAATATGGACCGTCGATTAAAATAAATCAATCTGGACCTTTCATGAGTTAGTTACTATGCGTCCATTTTTCTATAAATAGAAGCTCATTCCTTCATTATTTTCTTTACGAATTCACTTTGAACTCTAGAGAGATAAACTATAGAGAAAGAAGAAGAAAGTATTCTCTACTTCACTACTTATATATCCAAAGACTCTTCTTCTTAAGGTAGGGAATATTATTTGTTGTACTCGTAAGGGGTGTTATTCTTTTGTATTCATGAAGAGAACTTATGTTATTCCATTCTTTATTATTCATTGGAATAACTTTTGATACGCCACTACCCTATACTTGGTGACATTCTTTTATTATTCCGTCTTTACTATTCTGTTGGAATATCCTCGTCATGCATGCGTTTCTGTAGGACGGACTGATTCCGTCCTTATTAGTATTCTGTTGGAATAACCTTTCTATGCGAAGTACCGCATGCATGGTGATTTCCGTTGTTATTCCATTCTTTATTATTCTATTGGAACATCCTGTCGGTGCGAATTTCGCCTAAACTGGTTCCGTTATTTAGTATTATGTTGGAATAACCTGTCTATGCGAAGTACCGCATGCATGGTGATTTCTTTTGTTATTCCTTTCTTTATTATACTCAGTTGGTTAAAGTTTTGACTTTTATACTCCATGAAATTAGTGGAATATCCTTGATAACTGCTCTTCATCCAGTATCTTTTCATGAAAATATTCTTCTGAGCATTCTTAAATTTTACTTTACAAAGAAGTATCATGTTGACAATTTGGACTTTATTAGTTCTTGGATAAATTAATTCTTGAACTTGTTTTATTGAATTCTTATATCATTGTCATCATCCTCATGTTTATATTTTGTTGAAAGTCATCTGTGGCCTATAGTGCATAGATGGACTTGGTATGATTATGATCAGGGATTATTCGGTGTAATCATGACCGTAATGTTACAAATGATGTGGTAAAAGTCATCATAGGCCCGTAGTGCATTGATGGACAGTTGCTGGCATGAGCATGACCATTAATGAATACACAAATATTCTTGGCCCGTAGTGCATGGATAATTGTGGTCGTGATACTAAAGAATATCCTCGGTCGTAGAAAAGGGGTGATTCGATGATGTGGATTATTTATTAAGTCGAGTCTCAATAAAAAAGTGATGAAAACCTTTAAATCATAAAAGATAGTAGATTTTATTCTCTACTTGACTCTTTTAATGGATTGCTTGTTCCGCTGCAGTTAAACTTGATGTTCGTTATATTGTATCAGTTTAACATTGTTTAAGGCTAATGATAATTTATTCTGCATTATCTTAGTCATAATATTTCTTACTGGGCTAATTGAGCTCACCCTTTCTTTCACTGTTCTCTTCAGGAAATGAGAATATAGCTGGAACGAGTCAGGGAACGGAGTGATGGTCCTAGATGGTGCATTAGTAGTCCTCACTATTCTGTGAAATGGTGTGATAATAATTGTAATGAGGACTCCTTTTGAGTTTGTATACTCTTTAGTAGACACTATTTGTATTCAAACTCACAGTTTATGTTTTGTCATATAGTACACGACAGTTGTATTATTAAGTTGTATTTGAATTCTGTACCATGTATCTGGCGACTCAAGATGGGTGATGTATACCTAATTTTGGGGGCGTCACAACGAATAGGCCTATAACTTTTATTCTTTAAGTTTTTCAATTTGAAATCGTTATGAAGGGGCAAAATGGTCATCCTTAGGACTGTTGTGTATTTGGAGCCAATCGGAGGGCATCAGGATGCGCGAATGCAAGTGCAATCCTTTGAGTATTAGTATAACCTAATGATAACATGTTGGACATATAATAGGATGTTGTATCAAGTTGTTAATGTGTATGTGGTGCAATGACATGATCACTTAAGTAGTTGTAATAAAGCTAAAAAAAGTAATGTTCATTAAAAGATGCAATGTTATTTAAACTTACACTTAGTTAGTAGCTATACTAAAAGTAAGAACGAAACTCGTGAAGGTAATGTTAGTGTAACTAATGTGTATTGTCGATACATATGGTATGTGTAGGACTTGGGGTGAACATGAGTAGTGATTGTTTAACCTACGCACAAGGTAAGTTCCCTAACCTTTGCTACTTTATTATTCAGCAAGGTTACTTTTCACTGTTATGTTATACTTATGCAAATTCTCTATTTCTAATCTCTTGTTTAACGATTTATTGTCATGCAAGTTCTTTAACTCTACTTTTATAATAGTTGAGCAAGTTTTCTTATCCTAAATCTTCATTATGCAAGTTTCTAAATCTATTGTTTACATTGAGTAAATCATGTAATGAATTTTGTGTAATATATATATATATATATATATATATATATATATATAATGAAGTAAGTGAAAAATAGAAAATTTGTAAGAGAAGATTAACTTATATTAGTTAATCATTTTATAAGAAAAGCATTAAGCAACTTAATGGTTATTTAGTTTTGAGAAAGAAAATGATATTTTAATGATATTAGGTATATAATATATTATTAAGTAAATTATACCAAAGATAATTCACTAAAGAGGATGGGAAAAAGTGGTAATAAATTTCTTAATTGAAAATAGTGAATAATGTATTTGTTATGTAACTAATTAAATGATTTGCATAAAATGTGTTAAATAAATAATTACATTTAAATATAATATATGTAATTATTATAAATAAAGAAAGAGTTGTGTTTATCATGAAAATGGAAGTATAAAAAATAATAATGAGTAATGTTTGCATATATATATATATATATATATATATATATATATATATATATATTGAATCTATTTGATTACATATAATGGGACAAAGTTTTGGGATTGATTATCCGAATTTAGATAAATACAGGAAAAGGCTAAATAAGGAGTATGCGTCATTGAGCTAAACAAATAGGAGGTGGCTGAATTAGTGGATAAGCTTGAAATCATCGAAAAGATTAAGGAGTCAAGACTCAAGAAGCTATTATAATAAACCATTTGAAATGAAATTAAAATGTAACATGGTCATTATCAAGTTCCTCGTATCCTTAGTACTTCAACTGCTTCCATTGCATTCCTTTTCACTTTTTAAAAACTCCCCGTAAAAGGGTCATCAAGGCTTGGCTTGTTCGGCTACATTATGGAATTGGGCCAAAAATTAAGGTGTGAGTGAATTTGGAATTGACTTGAAAAGCAGAGGCAACAAAGAGGGGGGGAAATAACTAAACTAAAAATATTGTATTCATCCATTGAACACTATAGCTAGGTAAGTTCTAAATCTTAATTTTTTGAAGCAAGGTTTACCATATATATATATATATATATATATATATATATATATATATATATATATATATATATATATACCCATCTTAAATCTCCATATTAAACTAAATATATATATAATGTAACTATATATATATATATATATAAAAATTTATCTCTAAATATTCATATAGATATTTATAAACAAATATTCACATAAATTTATCTTTAAAATTTATAAATTTATAAATATTTCATCTAAAATTTACTTTAATGTTGAGATTTGTTTAGTTAACTAATAAATTATAATGGCTCAAATTGGTAGCTTAATGACCCAATAACCTATAGGTCTTAGGTTTGAAACTTAGCTATTATATTTTTGCTTCTTATGTAACGTAACTATGAATATTTTCATATATATATATATATATATATATATATTCATATAAATATTTATAAATAAATATTCATATAAAATTATCTTTAAAATTTATAAACAAATATTTATCCCAAAAAATATGTTGATGCACATATTTGAACACAAGACCTCTAGTTTAGAATATTGATCCAATGACCACCCGAGTACCTGGGCCTAGTTGCTATTATTTTGCAAGGATTATTATTATTATTATTATTATTATTATTATTAGTAGTAGTAGTACTACTACTACTATTATTATTAGTACTACTACTATTATTATTACTGTTATTATTATTATTATTATTATTATTATTATTATTATTATTATTATTATTATTATTATTATTATTATTATTATTATTATTATTATTATTATTATTATTATTATTATTATTATTATTATTATTATTATTATTATTATTATTATTATTATTATTATTATTATTATTATTATTAGTATTAGTATTAGTATTAGTATTACTATTATTATTATTATTATTATTGTTATTATTATTGTTATTGTTATTGTTATTGTTATTGTTATTGTTATTATTATTATTATTATTATTATTATTATTATTATTATTATTATTATTATTATTATTATTATTATTATTAGTAGTAGTAGTAGTAGTAGTAGTAGTAGTAGTAGTACTATTATTGTTGTTATTATCTTAATTTAAGGCAACATTTTAATAGTTGTTGCAAAAATTTGTATAAAATATGCAACGAAAATAAAATTGTTGCCAATGAATGTGGTCCATATTAGACAACGAAATATAACAACAAAAAAACTTTCGTTGCCCACGATGAGGAGAAATCAAGTGGTTAGAAATTTTGCAACGAATTTCTAACGATTTTGTTTCCAAATTTTGCAACTACTTATGAATTTCATTTCAAAAAGTGAAAGCCTGACATAATTTGCAACGAACGACAAGTTTCGTTGCTAAACATACATTTTTAGCAACGACTTATAAAGTTGTTGCCTGAAAAATCGTTGCTAAAGCCCCATTTTTAGCAACAAAAAAAACTTTCGTTGCCCACGATGACGGGAAATCAAGTGGCCAAAAATTTTGCAACGAATTTCTAACGAATTTTTTTCCTGCCAATGAATTACCAACGAAATTTTGCAACGACTTATGAATTTCGTTGTAAAAAGTGAAAGCCTGACACAATCTGCAACGAAGGACAAATTTCGTTGCTAAACATATACTTTTAGAAATGACTTATAAAGTCGTTGCCCGAAAAATCATTGCTAAAGACCCATTTTTTTGTAGTGCACCCAAGTGTATGGTGTGACAACCCGAATATTTGAATATTTTAAAAATTTTAATTAATTGATTTAAGGTTCAAAATTAGAACCTAGAAATAAAATAAGTGTATGTGTTTGATATTTTTGAGAAGAAATTTTGAGGATTTCAAAATTCTGTGAAGGATTTAGGTGATATTATTCAGGATTAAGTGTATACGTGAATATGTTATGTGTGTATGTGTACAGTATGTGGTTAAGGGTTAAGGGTCAAGGGTTGACCAGATAAACGATATCTGTAACAAACCCTAGGTATATAGTAAGAACGTCAATGTTTGGTTAGAAAACCCTAGCGATTAACAAGAAACCCTAGAAACCGGTTCTGGAAACCCTAATTTCAGTTCTGGGAATCCGAAATCCTAATTCGGAAGTTGAAACCCTAATATGTGAACTTAACGGAAAATTATATTGCTTAAGTGATATTAATTATAATATTAATTAGGGTAAAGCTTAATTAATTAGCAAACCCTAATTTCAAATTTTAAACCTTAATTTATGGATTTAAAACCCTAATTTATAAATAGGGAAAAACCTAACTGTTAATTTAATAATTTTAATGTTAATTAGGAAATATTAATCATAATTTTCAAGTTATAAGTAATTAGAAAACCCTAATCTAATTACGAAAATCTAATTTCTAAATTAGAAAATTATTTTTCTATTAGAAACCCTAATTTTTGGGTTATAAACCCTAATGACCATTTTGACCCTTTTTGCTTAATTAGCAATTTTAATTAGGAAATACTAATCCTAATTAGCAAGATTTAGATTATGATTAAGAAATTTTAATATAATTAGAAAATACTAATTATAATTTAGAAATATTAATTTTATTTTTTTGAAAACATCATTTGGAAATTCCAGAAATTATTTCTAAAACCTAAGGGTTCAAATCCTAAACCCTAAGGGTTCAAACCCTAAATTCTAAATGACTCAAACCCTAAACCCTAAGGGTTTGCATCAAAAGACACTTCTGGAAATAAAATTGTATGTAAATGACAATTATACCCTTTTAGTAATGCTTTAATAAGTTGGTGAGTAGGTTTTGACATTAGGTGAGTTGTTCACCAAAACCTAGCCCTAGCATGTGCTCTTTATTAAAAATTTCAGACAATCTTGCCACCTTGCACATATAGATACATGAATCTAGCAAAATTAAAGACTTAAGTAAGTAACAACCTTACTTTATTTTTCATTCTTGCCCAACCCATTCTCTCACTAGAATTTTGAGATTTAGAAGAGAGAGAGAGAGAGAGAGAGAGAGAGAGAGAGAGAGAGAGAGAGCTAATCCATGATCAGTTTATAACTTACCAAGATCAGATCACAAAGTCAGAATCAAAGATCAAAGCCTAAAAGGTATAAACCCTAAAATTTCAAAAATCATGTGATCCATGTTGTGTGATGTTAGTTGTTGTTTAAAGTTGTGTTAGAGGGTGTCATTTGATGATCTGGGTTGCTAAAACTTAGATCCATATCATCTTGATGCTCGAATTTAAAGATTTCTTAAATCTGGAAATCTGGAAAATTAGTGTATGACAGTCAAATGTTAGACCTCATAGATCGGTGTCTGATATTTGTTTTTGTGTTTTAAATGGTTGAATGTGTAGTATTGTTATGTGGTAACCCAGAAATGAAGAACAGCCTCGGACGTGATGTTTGAGAACAGATAACTCTTCGTTCTATTGATATATGACCTTGAAACTTGTTTCTAGTTGCAGATTACACGAACACTACAACATTAGCACCATAACTAGCCCAAATAATATCAAGAACACTGTTTAATTTTTGGTCAAAGTAGCCACCCAGTTAACTAACAAGAATTCTGGAAAAGGCTCAAGAACACTCAAGAACACCTATAGCGATGGGTCTGTCGCTATAGGTCCCTTTAGCGACACTTAATTACGAAAAATAATTATTTTAATTAAATAAATCGAATTAAATAGTTTTTAATTATTAAAAATATAAAATAAATTCCAAAAAATTATTTTAAAGTCTGAAAAAATAGTTTTTAATTATTTAGAGTATATTTTATAAATATTTAATATTTTTGGAATATAAATGGTATTTAATTTATTTAATTATAATATTAAATAAATTATTTAAAAATAATTTTAATACATGAAAAATAATATTATGGTATAAGAAAATATTTAAAGATATTTTCAAATGACTTTTAATATTTTGTGATGAATTTCATTAATTAATCAATATTAATGATAATTAGTTTATTTCATAAATCTATTATATAAATTATGAAAAAATAGAATTAATGATTTAAAAATCATATAAAAATGATTTAAGTATTACAAAATATTTTTAAGTTATAAAATATAACTTTTGATATTTTTCATGAAAATGTTAATATTTTAATATTAAAAGAAATTATCGGATAATGAATTTAATCGTTTAAAAATCATATAAAGGAGATTTTAAAAGTATTAAAATACTTTGTGATAGTATAAATATATTATAATATTATGTGATGATTTTTATTAATATTTAATATTAAATAAATATTAATAATAAAGAGAATAATGTGGTATTTATATTAATAATGCTTATTGAATGATGTTTTAATTACTTTAAAAATATTTAAAGGACATAATAAAGTATTAAAATACTTTGAAATATTATAAATATATTATAATATTATGACATGTATTTCATTAATATTTGATAATAAATAAATATTAATGATAAAGGAATTATGTGGTATTTAATTTATATAAGTACGATTTTAATGATTGAAAAATCAAGATAAATAGTAATAATTATTTAAAAATTATTACGAGCTTATGTAAAATATTTTGTGTAACAACCCGATATTTTCAAAATGAATAAATCATAAATTTTGAATATAGATTTTTTATTTTATTATAAGGACGAGGATTTGTACAAGATAATATGTATATGTATTTATGTGATAAATATAAATATATTTATTACATGAATATTTACAAATAATTTTATTTTAGAATTATTGATTATTATAAAGTTTATTCTTTTAATAATTAAATTTATAATAGAAATGTTTTTATTATTTATTTTCCATGAAAATATAATTATATATTATTTGAATAATATATGAAAAGATTATTGGAATTATTATAATAATTAATCTATTTTATTATATGAATTTATGCTAGATTAATTAAGTTAATTATTTTAACTTAATTAATAATGTTATATATGAAGAATAAATCAGATATGGAATCCAAACCCTAATTTTGGATTTTTATCAAGGAATGAGGATAATAATATAATATTAATTATGTTTTGATATTTCAGTGCTATAAATATGTACAGTTGATGAGTGAGTTTTATACTCATAATTAAGTGTGTTTGAACTTAATCTTTTGGATGTTTTTAAGTGTTTATGTCAATTCATGCATGTTTTATGTTGTTTTGTAGGAATTGGGATAAAGTTACTTGGATCGACGTTTGGGGGGGCTAGATGCGCATTTTCGGCTTGCCATTTATATAATAGTCACTTCAAAGCCAATTTGTGTATTTATCTGGACCTTATTTCGAAACCCTTAAAGAATGAAAGTTGTAGATCTACGTCTCCTCTTTCCGGAACATCTTGAATCATTGAAATCGGAGTTCGGACGAAGACGTTATGGCCATTTTCCCAAAGGACGCCGGAGCAGAAAATTTCCATAATTGTTCTAGCACCGGGGCTCCCAACTCAAGCTTATTTGCAGCGCCGGGGTGCTAGGGGGTAGAATCTCAGTGCCGTGCCCAGCGCTGGGGCGCTGGGGAAGAGTTTGGTCAAGCTTGGACGCGTTTTGAGGCGAATTTTGACATTTTTCTGACTCCAAATTGGATTGGGTTTGTTCCTAAGCTAAAATTTGGACTTGTAACCTATAAATACATGATGTAAGGCATAAAACAAAGAGAGATTATATAGATTAGATTAGAGATACACTCCATTAGATTAGACATTAACCCTAGTTCTTATTAGTTTTGGAGATTGAAGCAGCTTGGAGATCATTGAAGATCAAGAGCAGGAGCAAGATGGGAGCATCAGATTTGCTGACAACAGATTCTATTCTCTTCTCTTATCATACTTTTATCGTTTAATGTCCATTCAGTTGTGGATTCTTGGTTTTAATTCATTAATTATGAACTAACTCTTTTATTAAGATTTCAATTGAACCTTTTATGTCTATAAATTATTTATTCGATTTATTCCAATTATTTGTGTCAAAGTGAATTGTTTATCTTGTCTTGTGCTTATTGCTTAATTATTTGATCAATAATTACCTTGTTACTCTAGAAGGATTTGGAAGAGGAATTCTAGGGTTAGAACTGGGCATGATAACATGTGACTTAGTTATTTGCATGGTGAATAATTAGGTTTGTGAATTGAATGGAAATATATGTTCACCGCATGTAACACATAAGGAATTGGAATTGAAGGAGTTTAATTCAATTGTTTTGCATAGGAATATAGTAAGATTAATTTGAATTAAATAGAAGTTAGTTGATCACTTGGAAAAGGACTTTTGGCATTTGAGAATTCATGTTAACAATTCATTAGGCATAATAATTGGGATAATTGGATAACTAGTTTATAGTTCATAATTGGGGATATTGTAGTCTTAACCTTTATTTATTTGAATTCATTCATAAAGCAATTCTGTTTAATTAGTTAATTTAGTTTTCTTAATTAGAAAAATCACGATTTGAGATTGTTTAAATAAAATTAGTTTGGTTAAGAATTAGTACTTGGTAATTTTTATTAAATAATTCCTCATGGGAACGATACTCTACTTTCATTTTATTACTTGTTGACCATTTATACTTGCACGTATTCATTGATTGCGAAATCTATCATCACGTTTTTGGCGCCGCTGCTGGGGAATTAGTTTAATAATTTCGCCAATATTAATTTTTATCAAATTAGTTTTAATTTAAATGTTTATTTTTCTCTAATTCTCTTTCAATTTTTATTTTTTTCTTTCTCTCTTTTCAGGTACCATGGATGACTTTGCGTATCAATGGCCATACACGAACATTACTCGACCAATGGAAACATGTTGTCCACCATCCACCCAGCAAGTAGCAATGGTTTGTGAGTTATGTGCTGGGAGTCATGTTACAGATCAATGTGCCATCAATTCGGAATCAACTCAGTTTATAGGGAGCTATAATCGGTCTACCCAACCGTATCCGAATCAAAATGCATATAATCCAGGTTGGAGAAATCACCCAGGATTTTCATGGAGTAACAATCAAGCTCAAGCACCTAGACAGCAAAACATGGCCGAATTTCAAAATCAGACTCAACAACAGCCAGAGAGGAAAACAAGTTGGGAAGAAGCTTTGGAAAAATTCATTTCAGCTACTGACAAAAATATCGATGAACGAGAAAAGTTATTGAATCAAGTAGATATGAATGTGAAAAGCCAAGGTGCGTCGATAAAAAATCTGGAAAATCAATTGGGGCAGATAACACGTGCGTTGAATAACCGTCCATATGGAACACTCCCTAGTGATACATAGATAAATTCGGGCAGAGATGATCATTGCAAGGTTGTGACTTTACATAGCGGAAAAGAAGTGCAAGAGACTCTTAAGGACATAGAAAAAAGGGACAACGCAACAAAGGAACAACTAATCAATGCCTCAAAAATTTGTCCTCAATACACTTGGCCCTATGACATGGATTCTGAGACCGATGGAGAGTCCGAACAAAATCTGCAACTAGATGAGCCACAAGATGTTGAAAGAGAGGAAATAATTGGGAACCAAGAGAAGGAGATCGACGAAGAGTTAACTGTAAGAGTCAACGAAGATGAGCTGATTTCATTAGTATTCCATGTGCCTCCTCCACCAAAGTTCAAGAATCCTAGCAGCTTTGCAAAACCATGCCCAATTGGCAGTCATGTCGTAGGCAAAGCTCTATGTGACATAAGAGCTAATACAATTGTGGAGTTATGGTGGGTTGAAAAGGAGAAGATAGAGGAAGAGCCTATTGTATTTGACAAGCTTCCATGCCATAATTTGATCACAAACACAATGGGGAAAGCACCTAGTGGTTTGTAGTACTTAATGGGGATCCTATCTAAAAAGATCATGCTAGGTGACTTAAACTCAATGGCCATTAAAATTGGGAACCTCCCAAAAGAGACATTATTACTGATGATTGGAGGGTTCCTCAATTTTCGTAGGGGAATTGGATAGTGAATTGAAGAATTCGGGCTGAGACTATAAAACAAGCGCTTATTGGGAGGCAACCCAAGTTTAATTTTTATTTTTAGTTTTTATTAGGTTTTATATTAGTAGTTTTGAATTTGCATTTATTTAGAATTTAATAAAACTGTTTGTATCATGGTTTACAGGTTATTCAAGTCAAATTCAAGTGAGGTGCCCAATTTGTTCCATGTGCTTAGCCTATTCTCCAAACTTAGCGGACAAGGAGGAAGATTGCTATATTTTCAGGGAAGTCATCTGCTTTAATTTTTTCTATTTTAGCCATTGAGGACAATGTCTAGTTTAAGTTTGGGGGCATTTTAGTGTCGTATTGCATATAGTTAGTTATTTGCATTACAGTTCATTTTTTTATGCATTAGCATTGTGTCTTTTTTAGGTTGCATATAATACATGGTAGTTATTTGCATATTCATATATGTGTTGCATTAGTATGTGTTCATGCAGTATAATTGCATTTTTCTTTTTTTTTTTTTGCATGAATCTGTGTGATCGGTTGGTGTGGTCTTAACTCGGCCTATGATAAGATTGGTTTTGCATGTTAACTTGAACAGTGTTGATAATTGATGATGAGTTCAAATTTTAATCATGATGATAATCTTAGCCTGTCTGAAACTTATGTAACCGGTTAGTACTTAAAGTTTTACTGTTTTAATCCACTTGGTTCAAGGGTTTCATAATTTGTTTCTGAGGGAAAATCTTGGTTAAAATTTAAGGAAATTAGTGAACTGGCGGTAAAGGTTGGAATACCGTAAATGCTTGAGTTTGGGGGAATCTATGGGATATATATATACAAAATGAAAATGAATAAAAGAAATGATGAAAAAAAATTGAAAATCCAGAAAAATGAAAAAAATGAATAAACACCGTGGCATGCTTGTCTAGTTTTGTGGCCTTTGCTACTTGAGTAAGTAAGCCCGAGGGGATTGTCTTTACACCTAGCGCCCTAAGGTCTTAATGGTTTGGGAGTCATTGGTCGAAAGCTCGTTAAGGTAGCATTAAAAAGCCTAAGGGAATAAGACATTGTACAGCCATGAGAATAAAAAAAAATTGAATAAAACACGAGAAAGAGCAAAAATGCCCTCGTGAGTGTATAAAAGTAGAAATAAAATCTGTATTTACCCTTATACTTGGTAATTGCTTGGTTTTAACCGGAGTTGTCATGTTCACAAAAGTAATTGAATTGGAACTAAAATTTTCCTTCTAAGATGTTTGTTATGTGATTATTTTGAACTGTGGTTGGTTAGAATGGTTAACAAGTACACAAGCACAACATGGGTGAAGACATGTTTGGATTTACTAACTGGTTAGAGTTATGGACTTTGATTTGATCAGATAAACTGTTTGAGTATCAATGGTATCTTTGAGGCCTGTTAATATATATCATATTGATTTATTACTGGGTTGTTAGGTATATTAAGAAGTAAATCATGCATATGCATTCATGTAGTTAATTTACGTTGTTTATATTTAGTTCTTTTGTGTTTTTGCTTAAGGACAAACAAAGGTTTAAGTTTGGGGGTATTTGATGAGTGAGTTTTATACTCATAATCGAGTGTGCTTGAACTTAATCTTTTGGATGTTTTTAAGTGTTTATGTCTATTCATGAATGTTTTATGTTGTTTTGTAGGAATTGGGACAAAAGTTACTTGGATCGACGTTCGGGGTGGCTAGATGCACGTTTTCGGCTTTTCATTTATACATCAGTCACTTCAAAGCCAATTTGAGTATTTCTCTAGACTTTATTTCGAAACACTTAAAGAATGAAAGTTTTAGATCTACGTCTCCTCTTTCCGGAACATCTTGAATCATCGAAATAGGAGTTTGGACGAAGAAGTTATGGCCATTTTTCCAAAGGACGCCGGGGCATCCAACTCAAGCTTATTTGCGGCCACGGGCGCTAGAAGCGAATCCCAATGTGCCCGATCTTTGAGGTCAAGCACGGGAAGAGTTTGGTCAAGCTTGGACAATTTTCTGACTCCAAATTGGATTGGGTTTGTTCCTAAGCTAAAAATTGGACTTGTAACTTATAAATACATGATGTAAGGCATAAAATAAAGAGAGATTACATAGATTAGATTAGATATACACTCCATTAGATTAGACATTAACCCTAGTTCTTATTTTTTTTGGAGATTGAAGCAACTAGGAGATCATTGAAGATCAAGAGCAGGAGCAAGAGGGGAGCATCATATTTGCTGATAACAGATTCTATTATCTTCTCTTATCATACTTTTATCGTTTAATGTCTATTCAGTTGTGGATTCTTGGTTTTAATTCATTAATTATGAACTAACTCTTTTATTAAGATTTCAATTGAACCTTTTATGTCTATAAATTAGTTATTCGATTTATTCCAATTATTTGTGTCAAAGTGAATTGTTTATCTTGTCTTGTGCTTATTGCTTAATTATTTGATCAATAATTACCTTGTTACTCTAGAAGGATTCGGAAGAGAAATTCTAGGGTTAGAACTGTGCATGATAACATGTGACTTAGTTATTTGCATGGTGAATAATTATGTTTGTGAATTGAATGGAAATATCTGTTCACCGCATGTAACACATAAGGAATTGGAATTGAAGGAGTTTAATTAAATTATTTTGCACAGGAATATAGCAAGATTAATCTAGATTAAATAGTAGTCAATTGATCAATTGGAAAAGGACTTTTGGCATTTGAGAATTCTTGTTAACAATTCATTAGGTATAATAATTGGGATAATTGGATAACTAGTTTATAGTTCATAATTGGGGATATTCTAGTCTTCACCTTTATTTATTTAAATTCATTCATAAAGCAATTCTGTTTAATTAGTTAATTTAGTTTTCTTAATTAGAAAAATCACGATTTGAGATTGTTTAAATAAAATTAGTTTGGTTAAGAATTAGTACTTGGTAATTTTTCTTAAATAATTCCTCGTGTGAACGATACTCTACTTTCACTTTATTACTTGTTGACCGTGTATACTTGCACGTATTCATTGATTGCGAAATCTATCAACAATTGTATACGTGTGGCCAGATAATGGTGGCTCAATTATGTTGTGTCATGACCAAATCCTAGCATTAATTTGTTTCATCCTTATTGGGAAATTCAAATGGGAAATTCGAGACTGTGTTGTAACTGTGTTATGTGAATTATGTCGTGTATTATAGAATTTAAAGTAATTAGGTAAAACCCTAATTATACTTAAAAACCCTAATTAATTGAGAACTCTAATTACTAAATTCAGAAACCTAATTTCTAAATTTAGAAACCCTAATTAGTAATTCTAAACCCTAATTACTAATTGTAAACCCTAATCGTGAAATTAGAAAACCTTAATTTTATAATTAAAAATCCTTATTAATAATTAGTAACCCTAATTGTTCTATTGGTAATGCTAATTGCTATTTATTTGCTCTAATTGCTAAATTAGTAAGTTTAATTATAATTATTGAATTTTTAAACTTAATGATTAATGTCTAAATATATAAAAAAACCTAAACTAATGTAGAAACCCTAAATTTGTAATTTAGGAAACCTAATTTCTAATTTAGCCTTTTTGTCAAATTAAAAACCCTAAATTTGCTAACTATAGTGCTAATGATAATTGGTGAATCTATAATCTAATGTGTAAACTAAGTATGATTAAGGAAACCCTAATTTCCATTTTAGAAACTAAAATTTATATCTACTTTTATTTTATTTTTTTGTTAACAAACCCTAGTTAGAAAATCCTATAATTTGTGCTAAACCTTAGGGTTAAACCCTAAGGATTTGCCATGTTACAACCTTGCCCTTAAAATTTCAAGCCAAATGTGTATTTTGCCCTTATTGTATAATTGAAGCTAACTTGTCCAAATTGCTAAGATGGGAGTTGTTGAACTACTATACCAAACCCACGTGACTTAAAGCAACTGATTTCAACCACTACAACTCAACCATTACATTACAAGTTATATATATAAGGATTAGGCGATAGAGAATTGCATTTTGCTAACTTATTTTGCTCTAACACTCAAACAAGTCCCTCTCTCTCTCTTTAACATACGAAATAAATATGTATACCAGTCCCATATTCAAGCCCCACTATCACCATAACAGATCTAGAAGCTCAGAATCAAGAATCGATGCATAAAGGTATAAAACCTAATCAAAAATTTCCATCCTTGATCTTCTGTTAAAAGTTGTGATTATGTGTTGTAATAAGTTCTATGTAGTGTCTATAAGTGATCTGGGTTTCTAGATATTAGATCCATAACATCAAGAAGCTCGGATTTGAAATTTTTCAAAAACTGGAAAAAAGTTATTTTGTTGTTTGACAGTGAATGTCAGACTCTGCAGATCATAAGTTGTTAATTATTTTTGTTGTTTTATGTTTTGGATCGAAAGTCTGGTATGTGGTCTTTATTCTGAAAGTGAAATCTGAGTCATTTGATGTTTATATTTCGAGTTATTCTTGGTCAAAACCCGTTGACCGGGCATGACCAGTCAAATTCTGGGTAACCCAGAAATGGATTTTTCAGCATCTGACAATATTTTGCAAGCCTTGATCTGTTTGTTGGTTATGTGTTTTGATGTTGTTATTTTAACCGGTTTATAGTTTGTTATGTGTTCTTCAGTTTCATGTTCCTAGATCACTTTGATAAACAACATACTAACAGTAATCGATGGTCAAAGTAGCCTTGTCGACCTGATTTTTAAATTTCTGGAATTTCCAGAAATGTGATGAACATATTTCTAACATGGTTTGACCATGCCAGATCTTACACATGTTTTGATGTAATAATGCTCTGATGTTATAAACTTGTACCTTGACATCTCGTATACAGGTTTGAACCTTTATCACATAAGTAGCAAACCCAGACTACAAAATATAAGGAACTAAATATAGGACCATCAACTGTTCTTCATTTCTGGAAAACCCAGAAATGAAGAACAGCGTTGTCAGACTATTTTGTAGCTTAGATGTTTATGTGGTTGTTGTGAGTTGGTCGTGTAATCGATTGATACTTGTAGTATTGCATGTATACTACCATATTAACGTAATTAGAAACTCAGAAATGTCATGATCATACGAATTAAACCGGTCAAACAAGCCCACTCGCTAGCTGGCTATGAGTTTCGGTTTTGTCAAGAACACGAACAATTTATGCGGCGGTTATGTATAGCTATAGGTGGTCTTTAGTGACGATTCAATATAAAAATTATATTTTTATTTAATAATTAGTATTAATTAGTTTTTAATTATGAAAAATATAAAATAAATTATTAAAAATTATTTTAAAATCAAAATTAGTTTTAATTATTTTGAATATATTTCATAAATATTTAATATTTTTGGAATATTAAAAGTATTTAATTTATTTAATTATAATATTAAATAAATTATTTAAAAATGATTTTAATACATGAAAAATCATTTAAAATTATATTATGGTATAAGAAAATAATTTAAGTTATTTTTGATAACTTTTAATATTTTTTGATGAATTTAATTAATTAATTAATATTAATGATAACTAAAGTTATTTAACAAATATATTAAATAAATTATGAAAAATAGAATTAATGATTTATAAATCATATAAAAATGATTTAAAGGTTATAAAAGTATTTTAAGTTATAAATATAACTTTTGATATTTTGTCATAAAAATATTTATATTTTAATATTAATGATACTAGATTTATTTAATAATTATATTAAATAAATTAGTTTAAAAATGATTTTAATATTATAAAAAACATTTTAAATGAAAATAAATAGTTTAAAAATATTTTAAGTTATAAAATATAACTTTTAATATTTAAAGGTAAATTTCATTAATTATTTACAATTAATGATATTAGAATTATTTAATAATTATATTAAATAAATTAGTTTTAAAATGATTTTAATATTATAAAAAATATTTTAAATGAAAATAAAGTGTTTAAAGATATTTTAAGTTATAAATTATAACTTTTGATATTTAAAAGAAAATTTCATTAATAATTTAATATTAAATAAATTAGTTTAAAAAATGATTTTAATATTATAACAATCATTTTAAATGATAATAAATTGTTTAAAGATATTTTAAGTTATAAAATGTAACTTTTAATATTTAAAGGATAATTTCATTAATAATTTAATATTAATGATATTAATTTAATAATAAATGATATTAAGTTTATTTAATAATTATATTAAATAAATAGATTAAAAATGGTTTTATTTATTTAAAAATCATTTAATAAGGATATTAATGAATTAAAAATATTTTAAGTTATAATTAATGACTTTTAATATTTTTATAAATAATGCAATAATATTTTAAATATTAATGGTAATTATTTAAAAATGATTTTAATTGTTTTAAAAATCATTTAAGGGTAATATTAATACTTTAAAAGTATTTTGAGTTATTATAAATAACTTTAATATTTTGGCAATGGTTTCATTAATAATTTAATATTAATTAAATATAAATGATAATAGAATTGTTTAATATTTAAATCATTTAATAATGACTCTGGTATTTGAAAAATTATGATAAATTATAATAAATGTTTAAAAATTATTATAAGTCATTTAAAAATAATATGACTGATACTTGCAAATATTGAACTATAGGATAGAGTCTTTGACTCGATAATTACCCGATAAAGCCGTCGGTACACCGATATGTTTCAGAAATTGATCTGGATTTAGATAATTTGATTAGATATGTATTTATTTGTGATTCAATAGTTGTGGAACATATGTGACAATGTGATTAGGTTATGTGTTGACTGCAATAAGCAGTGCTATGTGTTATAGTATGTTATTCTAATCGATCAAATGATCTTATTACTGATAGGTGTTATATAAAGATTGAACTAAGTTACTGAACTGTAGCGGTATAAGATCGTGTGATATCTTACCTTTGCATTTCTTTATCTGATGGACATGAGTAAGAAGTTTGAAATTATATTATTATTATGCTATATTATTAACCCTATTGTGATATATTATGTAAGACCCCAAAATTTTTAAATAAAAAGGAATTTCCTTTATTTATTTTTTTGAAATAGTAAGGGTTGATTTGATTAATGTGGATAGTTAAGGGTTAAATACGCAAATATTTCAAAATAAGCAAGTGGTTATAAAATATTCATTATCGTTGGGAATATTCGTTTGGTCGTGGAATATTCAGATCGTTTGGGAATATTCGTGCGATATGCAATGACCATGTATGGGCCCCATAACTGAAAGCGATTGGATGAAGAAAACGACAAATATAAGTTGTTTTTAAATAACGGCGTAGTTGTTTTGCTAATAATCTTGTTGGAATACCCGATGGTTAAAACACACTAATACGCGTTGTTGAAAGCGGTTGCACACCGTATTGCACCAATTATTGATTCTTACGTAAAGAAGGCACTACTCTAATAATGGTTACGATAATTATTGCTCATTCGATTTTTATTGAGTTAATAATTCTTGTGTTGATATTTTATATTCATTGTTGTTTCAATAATTGTCATTACACAAGATTTTTCATTATCGAAGCAATAATTCATATTATCCTAATAATATTATTAGATAACATTATTGGCAATGTCTAGAAAGTTCTAACTAAGGAGAGGTTTGGTCACCTAATTGCAAGCGCCAAGAAGAAGAAATTCTTATTGAAAGCCCCTCTTTCCCTGAACCTGCTCGTTGTCAATATTGTGATTCTCGTAATATTATTTATGAATAATTAATTATTGATTCATATGATGAGAAAAATATTGATTTTATGTGGATATAGATGGAGAAAATTTTATAGTGACAATTGTTGAAAATTGAAATTTTATCTTTTTCGATAAAATAATTCATTTAAATATATTATTTTAATAATATATTAACGGTGATATTTTTACAACGAATGTGGGATATATGAGTATACGAGGAGGAAGAGTATTTTTGTTGCAATAAATGTTTAAAACATGTTAAACATGCTCGGTGGAGCCCATTTATTGATTGAAATTTGATTATAAATTTTGTAAAATCGACCGTTTGTGGATTTCGGTCAATTTCCATTTGGAATTTGGAAAACTTTCTTCTGCAAAGTTGTAGAGAATTGAATTTCCTATAAAACTCATGAGATTCGAAATTTCTGAAGAAAGGGCTATTTATTATGAATTATTGAAGTTCCAAAGTTCAAAATAATTGATTTTTGAAAGTTTTAATTATTTATTTTATGAAAAACGTTTTTTTTTTACTTTTTTCTAGAAGGTGGCATGTGGGAAATGCTAGGATCTGAATTCTAAGGTTGGCGTATGAATTTGATATATATATATATATATATTAATTTATTAAATTTTCTTTTTTGGTGTTCTAAGCAATTTCCTATAAATAGGTGCTTAGGTTAGAATTGAAAATCACACCGTAAACCCAAGTTTTCTCTCTATATTATCGAGCGTATTCTTGTGAGTATTTTGAGTATACTTTGAGTATTGCTAGATCGGTGCAAGTTCCTTCAAAGACTATACCCTTTATTCTAGCTAGAAGTCTTGATCTTTCGAGGTAAGGGATATTATTTTTTTCGTAATGATATTATTTCTTCAATATCATTATCTTTGAAATGTTGATCCAAGTTTTATCAAATTTGGAACTTTTTCATGTCCTGGTTACTATTCATGGGTTACTATTCATGAGTTACTATTCACGAAGTTACTATTCACGAAGTTCTTACTATTCACGAGTACTATTCATGAAGCGCGTGAAGATGTTTTTGTGGAATTTCTATCTTTTGGTGTCTGAGTTACTATTCACGATACGGCACTATTCACGATACTGCGATTATTCACCTAGAAAATAAAATTTCTTCTTTTCGTCCAAAACATCTATTCGGATACTAACTCGATTGTGTCCATGTTTTGATCATTCTTGAATTTTACACCACTATGATTATTTTTTGAGGTATTTTTGGACGTGGATAAAACCAAGTACGAATCCTTAATCCTTAATCCTTGTCATTTTGTTTCACTCGATTCGCTTTCTTTAAAAAAATATTTTCATCATCCTCGGTCTTAAATGATGATATTATGGAATATCTTTGGCACGTAGTGCAAAAGATGAATGATTTCTTAAGAATATCTTTGGCTCAGTAGTGCAAAGATGAATGACTTCAAAGAATATCTTTGGCCCAGAGTGCAAAGATGAACAGTGTTTAAATGAACATGACCAATCGATGAATATCTTTGGCTCAGTAGTGCAAAAGATGAATATTTGATTCCGGATGTATATTGATTGATGTTACTGTGGATAAAAGATAGACGATGAACTTTTAAATTCATACATAGAAGATAGTAGTTTGCATTCTCTACTTAACTCTTCCAATGAATTATTATTTCACTGCGAATATTGATTTAAAATTTGTTGTCTATCAGTATTCTATTATATTTTTCCTCGTTGAAGACTAACGATAATTTGTTGTATATTATCTTAGTCATAATATTCTTTATCGAGCTAGTTGAGCTCACCCTTTTCCTTTTGTTCCATTTTTCTCGGGAGGCGAGAATATAAATGAGTACGTTAGCCAAGTTATGGAATGAAGGTTTTAGAAAGGATTGTTTAGTAGTCCTCACTATTTTGTAAAATAATGTATCAATAAATGTGATGAGGATTTATTTGAGTATAGATATTGTCTAGAAGATAATATTTGTATTCAAACTCACAGCTTTCTTGTTGTAATAATAAAGTTGTAGTTGTTTCGCATACCATGTATTGACAACTCGTAATGTGTGATGTATACCTATTTTGGGGCGCCACAATTAGTATCGAGCTTAGGATATGATCTCTGGCGAGATCGGGAAATAGAACTAGGAGGGAGAGACGAGTAAATCCTTCGCTTGTGTGTCCTACCTAAGCTTATTTGTTAGTTGGTCAAGATATAGGGATATTATGTGATATATTGATTTCCTTAATTAACCCTTGTTTTATGATGATTTGAGAATGTCGATCGAGAATATTAACAATGGAAATGAGACCGGTGAGATGCTGTACTCACCAACGAGGAGAACGTGCAAACAGTCGGGCAATGTTCCTCCCGTGAACAACACCATTGAAAGCGATGATTAACGTGGGGATGTTTAGAAGTTTTTTGCGGTTCATGCAAAATCGCACGAGGAAACTCGTGTTCAAAATACGAGGAGGAAATGATAGCAATTCACGGGTTGTCACAACCAAGCGCTTCAAAGAGTTGGGACCACCGAATTTAAGGGAAAGCCAGATCCGATCATGGCGGAAACATGGGTCAAACAAATTACCAAGATATTCGATGTCTTGGGATGCACGGAGGAACAGAAGGTTCCATTCGCCACCTTTATGTTCCGGTGGCGAGGCGTATCATCGGTGTGAGTCTCCGTGAAGCGCACTCCATCCAAATTGCCGCACTCAAAGATGTCTTGGGAGACGTTTGAAGCTATTTAATGACAAATACTTTCCGAAAGTGTTCGTCTATATGAAGGAAGTGGAGTTCATCGATTGGAACAAAACAACACGACGGTGTCTCAATGACGAGGCAAAGTTTGCGAGTTATCGTGTTTGCACCTCATTTGGTGGAGAATGAGGAACGATGACGCGGATGTTTCTTAGAGGTTTGAAACCCTAAGATACGTCAAGATATCTCATTTCTCATAAATTTTCTCTTTATTCAGATGTTGTAAAAATGTGGCTCAATTATTAGAGCGAGATAACGAGTACTACCAAACCGAGGGACCACAACCAGGGATCGTATCGTAGAGATAGCGATCAATGAATAATGATAACTGCGGAAAAAGAAACAGACGGACAGTAATGGTAACCACTCTGTGGTAATCATGGCCATGAAAATAGAAGAAGCGAGTTAGGAGGAGATTTTAAAAAGAGGAGATTTAACAACGACCATGTGAAGATGACAAAGTCTTACGTGAGAATCGGTTCTAAGGGAGGAGAACGACCACCCCATTATATGCTACAAATGCGAAAAGAGGGACATATTAGTCCAAACCGCCCACAACAGTTCAAGGTATGCTATAATTGTGGAAAGGAAGGACATATCGCTTCGAGATTGTACAAAGAAGCGAAACCTAGTTCAATGGGGACGGTGACTCAAAAGATCGTCCCCTGAAAAGTCAAAGTCAACGATTCCGGAAGAGCGTTTGTTGTGATCGGGTCATAATGCGAGAACCCAAACGAGGTGATCACGGTAAAGCTATTTATAAATTCTTGCGAAGTTTATACCTTACTTGATACCGGTGCTACCCATTCATTTATCTCTCCTGCATGTGCTCAACGCTTAAACTTGACTCGAGAAATTAGACTTTGACCTATCTCGTGGAAACTCCGTTAGAGAAACTTTCATCACATCCACTTTTTATAAATCTTGTTTGATTCAAGTTGGCACCATTACCTTACCATTGACCTTATCTCTTTAAAGATACTTGCTTTTGATGTGATTTTAGGGATTGATTGGTTAACTACTCATCATGCCAAAATTGATTGTTTTCGTAAGGTTGTTAGTTTTCATATTCCTAACCAACCTCGTTGTATGCGAATTCAAGCAACTAAACCATTAAAATCGATCACCGTCATATCTAATCATAAAGCTATTCGCTTATTAAAAAGCGGATGTCAAGCTTTCTTAGCCCATGTTATGGATTTGAATAAAGACACGCCAAATTTGAATAATATTCCCGTTGTTATTGACTTTCCCGATGTATTTCAAGAACTTCCCTGTCTACCCCGTAACGTGAAGTTGAATTCTTTATTGATCTTGAACCCGGTACAAAGCCCATTTCTAAAACCCCATATCGAATGGCTCCTATTGAACTTCAGAGTTAAAGGTCCAACTACGAGAATTGTTGGACATCGGTTTCATTCGTCCCTAGTACATCTCCTCGGGGTGCTCTGCTTTATTTGTAAAGAAGAAAGACGGGAGTATGCGACTTTGTATTGACTATCGGAATTGAACCATGTCACCATCAAGAATAGGTATCCTCTACCTCGTATTGATGACTTGTTTGACCAATTGCAAGGGGCACAATTCTTTTCAAAATCGATCTTAGCTTACGGATATCATCACCTAAAGATTAGAATCGAGGATATTCCAAAGACCGCCTTCTGAACTCGGTATGGGCATTATGAATTCTTAGTCATGTCTTTCGGACTAACTAATGCTCCTGCGCTTTCATGGATATGATGAACCGAGTATTCAAGGAATATTTGGATCAATTCGTTGTTGTCTTTATTGATGACATCCTCATATATTCCAAAAGCCGTGAAGATCATGAGCACCATTTGAAGTTTGGTACTCCAAAGGCTTCGTGAAAACCAACTATATGCCAAATTGAAGAAATGCGAGTTCGGCTTGAGGAAGTAGCATTCCTTGGGCACGTGGTGTCGAAACATGGAGTATCTGTTGATCCGGCCAAGATTGAAGCAATACAAAGTTAGGGAGCAACCAAAGTCGGTGGATCAAGTACGTAGCTTTTTGGGCTTAGCTGGTTATTATCGGAGATTCGTGGAAGGGTTTTCTCGAATCGCTACTCCATTAACTCAGCTAACTCGGAAGGATACAAAATTCGTTTGGAGCGAAGAATGCGAGAAAAGTTTCCAAGAGCTTAAGAGGAGACTTATTTCGCACTGTTTCTAACAATACCATCTCGCTCGGATGGATTTGTTATCTACTGACGATGCTTGAGCAAAGGGTTAGGATGTGTTCTCATGGAACGTGGGAAAGTCATAGCCTATGCCTCGCGACAACTTAAAGAGTATGAGAGGAATTATCCTACTCATGATCTAGAGTTAGCGGCAAAGCAATGTTTTCAGCGCTAAAAATATGGAGGCACTATCTATATGGGGAGAAAGTGGAGATATATTCGCACCATAAAAAGCCTTAAATATTTCTTCACTCAAAAGAACTCAACATGCGGCAAATGACGTTGGCTCGAGCTATTGAAAGACTACGACCACACTATTCAATACCATCCCGGTAAAGCGAACGTGGTAGTGACGCATTGAGTAGAAGATCATATGCGGGAACGAAAAGTGCGATGATGTCAAGTATACGACAGAGCCAACTTTAATAGAAAAAGTTAAGGTTGCTCAAGCCACCCACCCTTGAAATGATGCGTATGAAGAAGAAAGTACAAGAAGGAGCTATTCCTAAGTGAGAATTGATGAAGAAGGAATACTTGAGTCCACTCTAGACTTTGTGTTCCTAACGACTGATTTGAAGTACAAGATTATGATGGAGGCACACAATACGCCATTTGCAATCCATCCCGGAAGTACTAAAATGTATCGTGATCTTCACATACATTTTGGTGGAACAAAATGAAGAGAGAGATTGCAAAGTTTATCTCGATGTGTTTAACTTGCCAACGTGTAAAGGCGGAGCATCTTGTACCTAAGGGTCCGTTGCAACCACTTGAGATTCCGGAATGGAAGTGGGAACACATTACTATGGATTTCACGTTACGGGTCTTCCTACGGTTTCTCAAGGCATCAATGCTATTTGGGTTATTGTTGATAGATTAACCAAGTCTCGCTCATTTCTTGCCGATACGGAGACTTATTCCTTGAACGCTTTTGCTAGTATGTACGTGAATGAGATTGTGAGGTTGCATGGCATGCCTGTATCCATAGTTTCGGATCGTGACCCAAGATTCACTTCAAGATTTTGGGTTAGCTTGCAAAAAAGCTATGGGCACGGATTTGCGATTTAGTTCGGCATACCATCCCCAAACCAGACGGACAATCGTAGAGGACTATTCAAACTCTTGAAGATCTATTAAGACTCGTGTCCTAGACTTCAAGGGTAGTTGGGGATAAGTATTTACCATTGGTGGAATTCTCCTACAACAACAGTTAATCGGGCAAGTATAGGTGTGGCTCCATTCGAAGCATTATATGGACGAAAATGTCGTTCTCCAATATGTTGGGATGAGGTGGGTGAAGCAACATTGTTGGGACCCGAGTTAGTACGTATGACTACCGAAAAGATCCAAATGATTCGACAACGTATACAAACGGCACAAGATCGACAAAAAGAGTTATGCGGATCTTCATCGAAAGGACGTGGAATTTAATGTAGGGGATCATGTATTGTTGCGAGTTGCTCCATGGAAGGGAGTTACAAGATTTGGGAAGAGAGGAAAGCTCAATCCACGATTTATTGGTCCATTTCAAATTCTTGACCGAGTAGGAAATGTAGCCTATAGAATTGCGTTACCTCTCCAGTATGTCTCAGATTCATAATGTGTTTCACATATCTCGTATTTCAGTAAATATGTGAAAGACCCGAACCACGTTATTGAGTTAGAACCGACGAGATAGCCAAGACTTAACGTGTGAGGAGGTACTGCCAAGATCTTGGATAGGAAGGAGCATGTCCCTACGTGCAAAGGTCATACCACAAGTTAAAGTTTTGTGGAGGAATCATGCTATAGAGGAAATGACACGGAATTGGAAAACGGAAATGAAAGCGAGGTATCCTCACCTTTTCAAACACCAGTATCGTCGTCGTCAATTTCGAGGACGAAATTTCATAAGGAGGGAGGTTGTAAGACCCCAAAATTTTTAAATAAAAAGGAATTTCCTTTATTTATTATTTTGAAATAGTAAGGGTTGATTTGATTAATGTGGATAGTTAAGGGTTAAATACGCAAATATTTCAAAATAAGCAAGTGGTTATAAAATATTCATTATCGTCGGGAATATTCGTTTGGTCGTGGAATATTCGCATCGCTTCTGGAATATTCGTATGCGATGGCATTGAATGTGTGTGTGGGCCCCATAACTGAAAGCGATTGGATGAAGAAAACGACAAATATAAGTTGTTTTTAAATAACGGCGTAGTTGTTGCCAAGTTATCATCGCTGAATACCCGGTGGTTAAAACACACTAATACGCGTTGTTGAGCGATACTGCAGTATTGCACCAATTATTGATTCTTACGTAAGAAGGCATTACTCAATAATGGTTACGAATTACTTCTCAATATTTTATTGAGTTAATAATTGCCGTGTTGATATTTTATATTGTCATTGTTTCAATAATTGTCATTACACACAAGATTTTTCATTATCGAAGCAATAATTCATATTATCTGAATAATATTATTAGATAACATTATTGGCAATGTCTAGAAAGTTCTTACAAGGAGAGAGGTTTGGTCACCTAATCATGCGCCAATAAGAAGAAATTCTTATTGGAAAGCCCCTCTTTCTGAACCGCACTCGTTGTCAATATTGTGATTACAGAATATTATTTATGAATAATTAATTATTGATTCATATGATGAGAAAAAATATTGATTTTATGTGGATATAGATGGAGAAAATTTTTATAGTGACAATTGTTGAAAATTGAAATTTTATCTTTTTCGATAAAATAATTCATTTAAATATATTATTTTAATAATATATTAACTATGATATTTTTACAACGAATGTGGGATATATGAGTATACGAGGAGGAAGAGTATTTTTTTTGCAATAAATGTTTAAAACATATTAAACATGTCTATGGACCCCATTTATTGATTGAAATTTGATTATAGCACCGTAAAATCGACCGTTTGTGGATTTCGGTCAATTTCCATTTGGAATTTGGAAAACTTTCTTCTGCAAAGTTGTAGAGAATTGAATTTCCTATAAAAACTCATGAGATTCGAATTTTCTGATGAAAGGACTATTTATTATGAATTATTGAAGTTCAAAGCTCAAAATAATTGATTTTTGAAAGTTTTAATTATTTATTTTATGAAAAACGTTTTTTTTTCTTACTTTTCTAGAAGGTGGCATGTGGAAATGCTAGGATCTGAATTCTAAGGTTGGCGTATGAATTTGATATATATATATATATATATATATATATATATATATTAATTTATTAAATTTTCTGCTTTGGTGTTCTAAGCAATTTCCTATAAATAGGGTGCTTAGGTTAGAATTGAAAATCACACCGGAAACTGAAGTTTTCTCTCTCTATATTATCGAGCGTATTCTTGTGAGTATTTTGAGTATACTTTGAGTATTGCTAGATTTGCAAGTTCCCTTCAAGACTATACCCTTATTCTAGCTAAGCATCGATCTTTCGAGGTAAGGGATATTATTTTTTTCGTAATGATATTATTTCTTCAATATCATTATATCGAAATGTTGATCTGAAGTTTTATCAAATTTGGAACTTTTTCATGTCGTGTGGGTTACTATTCATGGGTTACTATTCATGAGTTACTATTCACGAGTTACTATTCACGAGTTACTATTCACGAGTACTATTATTAATGAAGCGTGAAGATGTTTTTGTGGAATTTCTATCTTTTGGTGTCGAGTTACTATTTACGATATCGGCACTATTCACGATATCGGACACTATTCACGATATCTGGTACTATTCACCGAAAAATAAAATTTCTTCTTTTCGTCCAAAACATCTATTCTGGATACTAACTCTGATTGTGTCCATGTTTTGATCATTCTTGAATTTTACACCACTATGATTATTTTTGAGGTATTTTTGGACGTGGATAAAACCAAGTACGAATCCTTAATCCTTAATCCTTGTCATTTTGTTTCACTGGATTCGTTTCTTTAAAAAATATTTTCATCATCCTCAGTCTTAAATGATGATATTATGGAATATCTTTGGCCTGTAGTGCAAAGATGAATGATTTCTTAAGAATATCTTTGGCCTGTAGTGCAAAGATGAATGATTTCTGAAGAATATCTTTGGCCCAGTAGTGCAAAGATGAACAGTGTTTTAAATGAACATGACTTAATCGATGAATATCTTTGGCCAGTAGTTCAAAGATGAATATTTGATTCCGTATGTATATTGATTGATGTTACAGGATAAAAGATAGACTATGAACTTTTAAATTCATACATAGAAGATAGTAGTTTGTATTCTCTACTTAACTCTTCTAATGAATTATTATTTCATTAATATTGATTTAAAATTTGTTGTCTATTGTATTCTATTATATTTTTCCCTGTTGAAGACTAACGATAATTTGTTGTATATTATCTTAGTCATAATATTCTTTACTGAGCTAGTTGAGCTCACCCTTTTCCTTTTGTTCCATTTTTCTCAAGAGGCGAGAATATAGCGAGTACGAGTCGGGGTATGGAATGAAGGTTTTAGAAAGGATTGTTTAGTAGTCCTCACCATTTTTGTAAAATAATGTATCAATAAATGTGATGAGGATTTATTTGAGTATAGATATTGTCTAGAAGATAATATTTGTATTCAAACTCACAGTTTTACTGTTGTAATAATAAAGTTGTAGTTGTTTCTGTACCATGTATTGACAACTCAGAATAGGTGATGTATACCTATTTTGGGGGCGTCACATATTATATATCCGATCATTGTTTATCAACATGTTAGTATATGGTAATTCAGATATATATTTTGTTCGTTAATTTCTATATATATGGTTACACAAGTGTCCCCACTTGGATAATCATTGTAGTTAAACACATGTTGATATATATATATATATATATATATATATATATATATATATATATATATATATAAAAAGCCTAAGCTATTTGACCCAGCTAGACACATATTCAGTAATATCGTTGAATATGTTAAAACTTTTTCTATCCAATCAAATTATTTTTGTTCGGATTCCAGACTTTGTATGAACATCCCGATCACGGGAAAATTTTTATGCGCCAATGCGGACAAAGGATGAACGATAATATCATTCTAGCAATATAGTATTGATCAATACAGGGCACATTGGGCAGATCACCCTTGTGCCTGCAAGTTATGATGGTTTGTAGATAAAGTTCTGCTAAACCTTAGCGAAAACTAAAAACAGTATTCATAATCTGTCGACTAATACCTATATATATAGTCAATACGTAGTTTCAAAAATTTGGGATAGAATTATTATGTTGTTATTATCGGTTCAGTTTACTTCACAACTATAAATTCATTGTAGAAGTGATGTACAAAGAAAATATTTATTTCTTTCAGCTAATTATATTCCTAATTGTTATTACTTGCTGGGCACCCAAATGCTCATCCTTGCTTAAATCTAAATGTTTTCAGCTAGGCATGAACAACTCGAAGGTTCAGACAAGAACAAGTGAAAAGGAAAGCAAACAAAACATGTTTAATGGTATCTTTTTTAATAGTTAGACAATATATAGATAATGATATGCATTATATATCATGTAAAGAATTATAGTAAAGGTTGCGTAATTGGGATTAGACTCTGATAAATGTACGATAAGTTTGATATTTATATTATTGTTATTATTATTAGTATTATTCCGCTCATAGAAATGGTATCGTTAAGCACCGAGTTCGGGTTTTAAGTACCCGAGTTTGGGGACTTTACATTTTGACTGTTAATAAATTATCGTAGATAATGGTTAAGTGTTTAGACAGAGTTTAATTGAACTTAAACTCGAGATTTGTCCGACTAGACCGTCTGGATGTCAGATTTGTGTCGGGTTCAACTCAGACTGCAATAGTTAAACTTGATACCGAGTTCTATATGTGTTGTAGACTGATAGGGTTATGTGTTATGTGTTATGTGTTTAGGTTATTCTATGTATATATGTATATACAATAGTATTATATTCTGATGATATTATTATAATATTGGAGATCTATATTACTAACATTAGGTCTTCGGATAAAGCGTTATAAATTGCGTAGCGATAATCAACGGTTCAGGCAAGTTTGTTTTTATTTAACTCTACTAAGAGTTGTTTTATTCTGATATGCTTATGGATAATCATTGATGATTGCCATTGTAGAATTGTACTCTGTACATATTGAATGTATAAGTCAGGTATGAAAGGCTGATCACCTTCATTACCCTTCGGTCTAGATATATTTGTTCATGTTGAATACTTGTTCAGTCATAAATTTGTTCCTGCTAATTCACAATTATATTGTTGAATTATAGCCAGCTTATTATTCAGATTCTTTCAATCATGATATATCGATAAATTGTTGAACTTAAACTTCCTAGACAACTTTTATGCTCACCCTTGCTATATCATGATAAACCATTGAAGATTATGGCGAATACGTCAGATACAAGGAAAGGTCAAAGACGGTTCCAGCTTAAAGTTAATGTGCGCGATTAGATTTGTATAAGTATAGTATATTAATGTTATTGTAAGTCAAATAAGTTATGAATTGTGTATTAAGTTAAGGTTACTCGACCTTGGGGAAAAGTGTGTAAGTTTATTGTATAAACAATTTATGTTTATATCTTCCGCAAATAGTAATAGTTGTATAGAGTGATCGAACCGGATCCGCGGTGATTCGGGACCTCGGATTCGGGGCCCTCACAGTTGGTATCAAAGCTTTAGGTTATGAACCTTAGGTAGGAATACCTGAGACTAATAACCGCAGTGATTAGGATAAGTACTAACTCAAATAGAGTTAGTTGGTCGGTAAGATTCAAAGACGAATCTCGACGAGTTATAAGATACAGAGTTCCCTAACTCTGATAATAAAGTTGAACAACAGTGATGAATAGATAGAGTCTAAAAGACTAAAAGTACAGTGATAGGAGATAGTAAAACAAAACGATCATAGTATAGAAATGAATCGTAATATATACGATGAGATCACCCCGTGATCGGATAAGGTAATAGTATGGAGAAGGATCAAGCGAAGGATTGAAAAGTTTACAGCAAGTTGTACAGATTCAGGAAAAGATTATGAATACGAGTTGAATGAAATTCGTATTGAGAAGGGAGTTAAGATTAGGTGGGGATTTCAATTGAGGACTCGTGTCAGCAGCTGAGTTGTATGATTTCTTGTGTGGGCATGGAATTGTACTTGGTGTAAAAACTACTTAGTTCTGGCAATGACAATCATTGAAATGTTTGTGTCGCGTTATTTTCTATATGCATGTTAAGAGGGTGATTCTTTTCTCATGTGTAGAACAGATAGATAGGTTATATGTAGAGAATATCAGGTTAAGTACGAGTTCTTAAAACTCATACTTATGTGACATTCTTGATTCATAGTTATATGAAATGTTTATAAACCCCTCAGCGAATGGACGCCAAAGGCCTGACTAGGACAAGTTCTTAAACTCATATGATTGTGGCAAGTAAATGAACTCATAAGTGTGGTTTGACGAACTGTGTATAGTTGTGTGTAAATGGAGTATTAAAGATTATAGGAACAAATAGATTGTTAAGCCAATGATTATTAGTGGAGACATAAGTTTTCCAAAACTCCTAGCTATGCTAGTCTTCGGAATTTTGACATCAAGCTAAATATGCACTATGTGCTTTTGAAAAATAAAAATAAATATATGTAGACTCGTAATCATTTTTGAAACAATTTAAAGTATAGTCTATGCTACTTATTTTAGCTAGACGCAAATGATTTGAAATATCAAAATATCTTTTATTTATCACTCATGTACCATGTAACCTAGTGTAGAGATGATAAAAGTTGATAGAGTTGTAAATGCAGGAATACTTAGTGCGAATTCGATTTGAAAATCATTGTTCCACTATTGTATGATGTGTTATGACAAAGTCACTCGATGACGGCATCCTCAAATGGACTGTTAATACAGTACGACATCATGACGTCATTCTCAAAAATATTTTCAAAATTTTAATTTTCCAATGGGGTTTGGCTACACTTAAATAATTGATTGAATTGAATTATTGATATGAGTCTATGCTATTCGATTCAGCTAGACCAATGTTTATGAAAACTGTAAGAGTTCTTTGAAAACTTTCTCGAACCAAATTGTATTGGTGCAGAATCCAATAAGACTGAGGTAAAAGTTTATGCACCCAAGGCGGATACGAGAAACATATCAGACCAGAAGTATTTTTTAAGTACAGGGTATACCGGGCTAATTACCCACTATGTCTGTAAGTTAAGACGGTTTGCGGATGAATTTCCATATAACCTTAGCGAAAATGACAGACAATAGTCTGTAAAACCCCTCACCACAATTTCAAAATTTTATCCTTGTGAAGAATGTATTGGGTAGCATGTGATGATGAGAAGGAATGGTGTATGGTGTAAGGTGTAAGGTGTAAGGTAAATTTCAGGGACGAAATTTTGAGAAGAAGGGGTGAATGTGACAACCCGAGAATTTGAATATTTTTAAAATTTTAATTAATTGATTTAAGGTTCAAAATTAGAACCTAGACATAAAATAAGTGTATGCGTTTGATATTTTTGAGAAGAAATTTGAGGATTTTAAAATTCTGTGAATGATTTAGGTGAATTATTCCAGATTAAGTGTATACGTAAATATGTTATGTGTGTATGTGTACAGTATGTGGTTAAGGGTCAAGGGTTGACTAGATAAACGATATCTGTAAAAAACCCTAGGTATATATTAAGAACGTCAACGTTCGGTTAGAAAACCCTAGCGATTAACAAGAAACCCTAGAAACCGATTATGGAAACCCTAATTTCAGTTCTGGGAATTCGAAACCCTAATTCGGAAGTAGAAACCCTAATCTGGGAACTTAACGGAGAATTATATTGCTTAAGTGATATTAATTATAATATTATTTAGGGTAAAGCTTAATTAATTAGCAAACCCTAATTTCAAATTTTAAACCCTAATTTATGGATTTGAAACCCTAATTTATAAATAGGGAAAAACCTAAGTGTTAATTGAATAATTTTAATGTTAATTAGAAATATTAATCCTAATTTTCAAGTTATAATTAATTAGAAAACTAATCTAATTATGAAAATCTAATTTCTAAATTAGAAAATTATTTTTCTATCAAAAAACCCTAATTTTAGGGTTATAAATCCAAATGACCATTTTGACCCTAATTGTTTAATTAGCAATTTTAATTAGAAATACTAATCCTAATTAGCAAGTTTTAGATTATGATTAAGAAATTTTAATATAATTAGAAAATACTAATTATAATTTAGAAATATTAAAAAAAAAATTTAAAACTTCATTTGGAAATTCTAGAAATTATTTTTAAAACTTAAGGGTTCAAACCCTAAACCATAAATGGCTCAAACAATAAACTCTAAGGGTTTGCATCAAAAGACAATTCTAGAAATAAAATTGTATAGAAATGACTATTATACCCTTTTAGCAATTCTTTAATAAGTTGGTGGGTAGGTTTTGACATTAGGTGAGTTGTTCACCAAAACCTAGCCCTAGCATGTGCTCTTTATTAAAAATATCAGAAAATCTTGCCACCTTGCACATATAGATACATGAATCTAGCAAAATTAAAGACTTAAGTAAGTAAAACAACCTTACTTTATTTTTCATTCTTGCCCAACCCATTCTCTCACTAGAATTTCGAGATTTAGAACGAGAGAGAGATAGAAAGCTAATCCATGATTAGTTTATAACTTACCAAGATCAGATCACAAAGTCAGAATCAAAGATCAAAGCCTAAAAGGTATAAACCCTAAAATTTCAAAAATCATGTGATCCATATTGTGTGATGTTAGTTGTTGTTTAAAGTTGTGTTAGAGGGTGTCATTTGATGATCTGGGTTGCTAAAACTTAGATCCATATCATCTTGATGCTCGAATTTAAAGATTTCTTTAATCTGGAAATCTGGAAAATTAGTGTATGACAGTCAAATGTCAAACCTCATAGATCGGTGTCTGATATTTGTTTTTGTGTTTTAAATGTTTGAACGTGTAGTATGTTATGTGGTCTTTGCTCTCCAACTTGAATCAGAGTGGGATCATGTCTAGATTTCCTGTTATAAGCGAATAAATTGCGTTGACCGATCCATTTAAAATGGGTTTCGGGCAACCCAGAAACCCAGATCTTGTCTGACAGTGGTTTTGTAAGGCTTGGATCTTGCTGTTGTTATATGTTTTAGCCACGTTTTTGTGTTTTTGGTGTAGCCTGGCATGCTTTGTACACATATCTGCTTTTATATTACTCATATCATGAACATAATGTAAATTAATCTAGGTCAAACTAGGTTGACCGATCTGCTCGGATGAAGATTCTGGAAAACCCAGTATCTTCAAGAACACGTCCCTGACAGATAGTTTGACTGAATCAAAGTTTCACTTAGTGTTGTTGTTAGACAGATCTGATGACATGTTGTTGTACCCTGACATCAATACTATAGGATTGAACCACTACATCTTACAAAAAAAGCATGGAACGCAATGATCAATGGCCCGTAAAGTAGATTTCCTCGAATCGTTTCTTCATTTCGGGTAACCTTAAAATGAAGAACGACCTCCGACAAGAGATGTTTGAGAACTCATAACTCTCAGTTATGTTGATATATGGCCTTGAAACTTGTTTCTAGTTGCAGTATTACACGAACACTACAACATTAGCACCATAACCAGCCCAGATAATATCAAGAACACTGTTTAATTTTTGGTCAAAGTAGCCACCCGGTTAACTGACAAGAATTCTGGAAAAGGCTCAAGAACACTTAAGAATACCTATAGCGATGGGTCTGTCGCTATAGGGCCCTTTAGCGACACTTAATTACAAAAAATAATTAATTTAATTAAATAAATAGAATTAAATTGTTTTTAATTATTAAAAATACAAAATAAATTTCGAAAAAATATTTTAAAGTCTGAAAAAATAGTTTTTAATTATTTTGAGTATATTTCATAAATATTCAATATTTTGGAATATAAATGGTATTTAATTTATTTAATTATAATATTAAATTAATTATTTAAAAATGATTTTAATACATTAAAAATCATGAAAAATATTATTATGGTATAAGAAAATATTTAAAGATATTTTCAAAGACTTTTAATAATTTGTGATGAATTTCATTAATTAATCAATATTAATGATAATTAGTTTATTTAATAACTCTATTAAATAAATTATGGAAAAATAGAATTAATGATTTAAAAATCATATAAAAATGATTTAAGTATTACAAAAATATTTTAAGTTATAAAATATGACTTTTGATATTTTGTCATGAAAATGTTAATATTTTAATATTAAAAGCAATTATCGGATAATGAATTTAATCGTTTAAAAATCATATAAAGGTGATTTTAAAAGTATTAAAATACTTTGTGATATTATAAATATATTATAATATTATGTGATAATTTTCATTAATATTTAATATTAAATAAATATTAATGATAAAGAGAATAACGTGATATTTATATTAATAATAGATTTATTGAATAATATTTTAATTACTTTAAAAATATTTAAAGGAAATGATAAAGTATTAAAATACTTTGAAATATTATAAATATATTATAATATTATGACATGTATTTCATTAATATTTAATAATAAATAAATATTAATGATAAAGGAATTATGTGGTATTTAATTTATATAAGTATGATTTTAATGATTGAAAAATCAAGATAAATAGTAATAATTATTTAAAAATTATTACGAGTTTGCGAAAAATATTTTGACTGTTAATAAATTATCGTAGATAATGGTTAAGTGTTTAGACAGAGTTTAATTGAACTTAAACTCGAGATTTGTCCGACTAGACCGTCGGGATGTCAGATTTGTGTCGGGTTCAACTCAGACTGTAACAGTTTGACTTGATACAGAGTCCTATGTGTGTTGTAGACTGATAGGGTTATTTGTTATGTGTTTAGGTTATTCTATGTATATCTATATATATAATAGTATTATATTATGATGATATTATTCTAATATTAGAGATCTATATTACTAATATTAGGTCTTCGGATAAAGAGTTATAAATTGTGTAGCGGTAATCATAGGTTCAGGCAAGTTTGTTTTTACTTAACTCTACTTAGATTTGTTTTATTCTGATATCCTTATGGATAATCATTGCTGATTGCCATTGTAGAATTGTACTCTATACATATTACATGTATAAGTCAGGTATGAAAGGTTGATCACCTTAATTACCCTTCGGTCCAGATATATTTATTCATGTTGAATACTTGTTCAGTCATAAATTTGTTCCTACTAATTCACAATTATATTGTTGAATTATAGCCAGCTTATTATTCAGATTCTTTCAATCATGATATATCGATAAATTGTTGAACTTAAACTTGTTGGGCAACTTTTATGCTCACCCTTGCTATATCATGATAAACTATTGCAGATTAAGGCGAATACGTCGGATACAAGAAAAGGTCAAAGACGGTTCCAACTTAAAGTTAATGTGCGCGATTAGATTTGTATAAGTATTGTATATTAATGTTATTTCAAGTCAAATAAGTTATGAATTATGTATTAAGTTAAGGTTACTCGACCTTGGGAAAAAGTGTGTAAGTTTATTGTATAAACAATTTATGTTTATATCTTCTGCAAATAGTAATAGTTGTATAGAATGATCGAATCGGATCCGCGGTGATTCGGGACCTCAAATTCGGGGCCCTCACATATGGCCTCTAGAGGTGATCCACCGAGAAAGAAGACAGATTCAAGAAGATGAGTGTTTGGCAAAATCCTAGTTTTTCTATCTCTCATAAAAAAAGGTATACTCTCCCAACTATTCGAATTACGTATTCATGTATTTTTTAAAAGTGTCAACCACCCTTACCCATAATAAGACTCCTCTTATTTATAGATGTGGGCAACCCTCCTTAACAATTAAGGAATTGAGTTTTATTTTAATTAATTAAACTCCTTTAATTAATTAGGCTCCTAATCTTATTAGGAATAATTAATTAAACTCTTTTAATTAATTAGTCTCCTAATACTATTAGGAATATATGAGAGTACTTTTATTAATTAATTCCCAAACTCCTTTAGAAATTAAATAATAATAATAGTAATAATAATAATAAGACACATCTTATTAATTTATATTTAATATTTCTAAAATATTAAATAATAAATAGTAAGCTATTTAATTTATTCTATCACCGTAGATTAAATTAAATATATTTAACTTATTATTACGATTATGTCATTAACTTCTTAAATAATTATTCTTCCTTTTATGGTGTGACCCTTTAGGTTCTCCATATTAAACCGGTTGTGAATAAATTAAATAGAACAATTCTAATCTTATTTAAATAAATAAATTAAACTATTAATTTATTTAAATAAATAATATTTATTCTACAATAGGGATAAGCCTCCCTAGCGATTAACGACTTTCAAGATAATATAGATTTTAACATTAATCATAAAAGAACCTTTGAGTAAATAATTACCGTACAATTCAATCCTTCCACCATATAATGTCCTAATTAAATATAAGACATGAAATTACTGTCAAGTTTTATTTTATTTAATTATATGTATTTCGATTCTCAAATGCAAAACTCCAAATAATACAAATTAGAAACTCCTTTCTTATTTTATTCTGCTTTGGCCAAGGACTATTGGGCTATCATTTATCTAATCACATAGGACATTTCTCTTCTTTTACTAGAAGCGGTAGATTTTTTATTGATCATACATTATCTCCATGTATAACTTATTATACCCAAGCACCTTTTGATATACCCTAAGGGTCTTAAGGAATAAGTCAAAGTTCAACTAATTATACAAAAGATACTATGATGATCTCAAGTCCAAGGATCACTTGTACTACTATCACCACAAGAATTCCTATTGACAGGCAAGTAAAACTCCATTAGGTACTTCTTAGCGAGCCACGTTCAGTGTACTTATTCTCCAATAAGCCCCTACATACTTGCTATAGTGTCTCCACACAAATGATCATGAGATCAATCATTCTCATCCAATGAGCAAGCAATGTTTGTACCAATCTATCTGAATTCACTAATCCCCAATTTAGTAATCCAACGATTGAGAACTATTTTAGTTTTAAGCTTTCTAAGAATTTAGATCTCATTAGAATTATCATCATCATTATTCTAAAAACATGCTTAAAACTATGGGTTTATCACATATTATAAAGCAGCATCATGTAGATAATTAAAAGCCTTTAATAAATTAACACTTTTTATTAATAAATGAATAAGATTGTTACAAAGTATATGCTTTTACGTCAAACATGATTGGCTTGTGTGCATACTACTTTCAATCTCCCACGTATACTAAAATCAATCTCCATGGTATCTCATACCCTTCTTCTCTAGGTGACGATTATCTTGCTGTTGGTGTGACGCCCCCAAATTAACGTGATTGAAACCCAAATTCAGTGCTTCACGATACCATTTCTTTGAGCGGAATATTAATAATAATGTCATAAATATCAAACTTAATTTACATATCAGAGTTGTCTAAATCCCAGGTATGCGACCTTTAAAATATTTCATTACATGATAGATAATAAATATCATCATCTTATTTAGGTCTAGCTATTACATAAGATAACACAGACTTAATCTGCTAGCTTTCTCTTCCCTTTGTTCTTGCCTGAACCTTCAAGTTGATCATACATAGCTGAAAACATTTAAATTAAGCAAGAATGAGTATTTGAGTGCCCAACAAGTAATAGCAATAAATAAATATTAGCTGAAAGGATTAAATGTTTTCTTTGAACGACTCTTCAACAACGAAGCAATAGTTGTGAAGTACTAAAGCAACACTAAACAACATAACAAATCTTATTTCAAATTTTGAAACTACGTACTGACTAGAAATAGAGAGCAGTCGATAGACTATGAACATAGTTTTCAGTTTTCAAAAAGGTCAAACCAAACTTCATCTATAATCCATCATAACTTACATGCGACGGGGTGATCACCCCTTTTGCCTGTATTGATCAATACTACATACCAGAACGATATTCTTGTTCATCATAATCGCCTTAGGCGCACAAAAGTTTTCCCATGTTCGGGATATTCATACTTAGTCGGGAATCCAAACCAAACAATTCGGTTGGATATCAATAAGGTTCTATTATATTCAAGAGATATTTGAAATCTGTGTCTAGCCGGGATAAATAGCTTAGACGACTTTCAAATAAGATATACATATTGGAAATCAATAAGTATGTATCAACATGTTCAATAATTATCCAAGTGAGGACACTTGTATAACCAATCTTAGAAATTCACGAATAGAATAAATATATATGAATCTAGTAGTAATATTGTACTGATAAACAATGTATGAATAAAGTTCGAGAACTTGCATGAATACAAATATTTGAGTACATAATCAATAGCAATAGAGTTACTAATTTGACACAATGATAATATAATTCTGAAACTTTCTTACTCATGTCCATTGCAAAAAAAATAAATGCAACATTAGAATACTTGCACAATGTAAAAGATAGTTCAGATACTTGCTCAATATAGATTTGAGTAAGGTTAAAGAACTTGCTCAACAATAATTAGAGTAAGTTTAGGGAACATGCCTAGTCTGCTGCTTACACAACATAGTTCTATCTTTAATTCAACGACCTATCATTTATAAAATTGTTCTATTGATTAGAAAAACATATCATAACACATAGTACTGTTATTTACAGTCAACACATAACCTAATCACATTGTCATATAGTTATATCAGTCATTGGATCATAAACATACATTTATACAGTCAATCTATATAGGATTGGATCAATTTCGTTAACATTTCGGTGTACCGACGGCTTTATTGGGTAATTATCGAGTTTAAAACTCTATCATGTAGTTCAATATTATCCTGGATATATTAAATACCAGTCATATTATTTTTAAATGGCTTATAATAATTTTTAAATAATTATTATAATTTATCTTGACTTTTCAAACTCTAGAATCATCATTAAATGATTTAAATATTAGATAATTCTATTATCATTAATATTTAAATAATATTAAAATATTAATGCAACCATTGTCAAAATATCAAAGTTATTTATAATAACTCAAAATATTTAAATTATTAATATTACCTTTAAATGATTTTAAAACATTTAAAATCACTTTTAAATAATTACCATTAATATTAAAATATTAAGGTATTATTCACTAAAATATTAAAAGTCATTTATAATTATTTAAAATATTTTAAACCATTTATATCCTTTTAAATGATTTTTAAATCAATAAAATCATTTTTAATCTATTTATTTAATATAATTATTAAATAAATTTAATATCATTAATATTTAATAATTAATGAAATTTACTTTAAAATATTGAAAGTTACATTTTATAACTCAAAATATTATTAAATACCTTATTATCATTTAAATGATTTTTAATATAATAAAATCATTTTTAGTTAATTTATTTAGTGCATTTATTAAATAAATAATATTCAAATAATTACTAATATTTATGGAAAATATGCCATATTATTAAAAGTTAATTTTTATGACTTAAAATAATTTTTAAAACTAATTTTATAATTTTTGGAATTTATTTACTATTTTTAATCATTTTTTGGAAATTAGAAAACTAAAATAATAGAAACCGTCGCTATAGGCTATAGCGACACTTTCTGTCGATGTTGGTGTTCTTGAGCTCAAGAACACTGACAAGGCAGTGTTCAAGTGGCTCCATTTGACCGTCTTTAATTCACTGTCTAAACATGATCTGAGCTAACTAAGACACTGACATTATAGTATTGTTGTAACACTACAAGATCCAACTATCATCTAAGTCATACCACATCACAACAAGGAGATCTAGCCCAACAAACTCACTGTCAGAGCTTCCTGGGTTTTTCGGGTTACCCAGAAACTCAGTCAGCTTCGAGTAAGTAGTTTGAGGCTTAATTTTCTTCGGGTTCTGTTAATTGTTAAAGTGTTCGAATGGGTCAGGGCTGTAGTCCACATGACAAAGTACTTATCTAAGACATAAAACACATAAAACAACAAATAAATAAACAGATCTTGGTTGATCAAACCTTGTTAGTATTAGGTTTGTAATATTCAAGAACGCAATCAAATTGCATAAATAAGCAGAAACGTGTAAAAATCAGAGTTTAAAATTTTTACAAACCATATACCCGGATCACCCTTTATGCACAATTATTAATTAAACGAAAAAGATGAATAAGAAACATACCCTTGAAGATCCGAGCTTCCTCAGGTACAAGTTCACCTCCAATCCTTTTCGCGTCAAACTTGAATCCCTGGGGTTTGGTTCCTTCCTTTGATCAACGTTAGCCACCCAAGTGTTTGGCCTCTAGAGGTGATCCACCAAGGAAGAAGAAGGATTCAAGAAGATGGGTGGTTGGCTAAACCCTAGTTTTTCTATCTCTATAGAAAAAGCGTACTCTCCAACCATTGAAATTATGACGTCGTCTTGATATCTTATATAAGACTCTTCTTATAAAGATATCAAATAACCCTATTAAAATAAGATATTATTTAATTAAACCCTTTTAATTAAAGGGGCTCCCTAATCTTATTAGGGATAATTAATTAAACTCCTTTAACTAATTTTCCTTCCTAATCCAATTAGGAATAAATGAGAGTACTTATATTAAATTAATTCCTAAACTCTTTTAGAAATTAAAATAATAATAATAATTGTAATAATATTAATAAGACTCCTCTCATTAATTTAATTAAATATACATAACATATTATTACGATTATGCCATTAACTTCTTAAATAATTATTCTTCCTTTTATGGTGTGACCCTTTAGGTTCTCCATATTAAACCTATTGAGAATAAATCAATTAGAACAATTCTAATCTTATTTAAATAAATAAATTAAACAATTAATTTATTTAAATAAATAATATTTATTCTACAATAGGGATAAGCCTCCCTAGCGATCAATGACTTTCCAGATAATATAGATTTCAACATTAATCATAAAAGAACCTTTGAGTAAATAGTTACCGTATAATTCAATCCTTCCACCATACAATGTCCCAATTAAATATAAGACATGGAATTACTGTCAAGTCTTATTTTATTTAATTATATGTATTTCGACTCTTAAATGCACAACTCCAAATAATGCAAATTAGAAACTCCTTTCTAATTTCATTCTCGCTTTAACCAAGGACTACTTTGGGTTGTCATTTATCGAATCACATAGGACATTTCTCTTCTTTTAATAAGTGGTAGATTTTTATCGATCATACATTATCTCCATGTACAACTTATTATACCCAAGCATACCCTTTGATATACCCTAAGGGTCTTAAGGAATAAGTCAAAGTATAACTCATCATACACAAGATACTATGACGATCTCAAGTCCAAGGATCACTTGTACTACTATCACTACAGGAATTCCTATTCACAGGCAAGTAAAACTCCATTAGGTATTCCTTAGCGAGCCACATTCAGTGAACTTATTCTCTAATAAGCACCTACATACTTGTTTTAGTGTCTCCACACAAATGATCATGAGATCAATCATCCTCATCCAATGAGCAAGCAACGTATGTACCAATCTATCCGGATTCACTAATCCCCAATTTAGTAATCCAATGATTGGGAACTATTTTAGTTTTAAGCTTTCTAAGAATTTAGATCTCATTAGAATGATCATCATCATTATTCTAAAAGCATTGCTTAAAACTATGGGTTTATCACATATTATAAAACAAAGATCATGTAGATAATTAAAAGCCTTTAATAAATTAATACTTTTTATTAATAAATGAATAAGATTGTTACAAAGTATATGCTTTATCATCAAACATGATTGTCTTGTGTGCATATTACTTTCAATCTCCCACTTGCACTAAAGCCAATCGCCATGGTATCTCATACTTTTCTTCTCTAAGTGACGATTATCCTGCTGTTGGATAAGCTTTAGTTAATGGATATGTAATGTTGTTCATGAGAGTCCACTATCTCTATAGTGATTTCCCATCTTTCAATGATTCTAATAATCAAATGAAAGTGCCACAACAAATGTTTAGATCCAAGATGAGACTTATGAACTATTCCTAGTTCTCTAATGAACATTTGATCCAAACAATCAACTTGCAGCTTCATTTATAGCTATATACTTTGTCTTTATAACTAAACCAGCAACTCTTTGCTGTTTGGAACCTTTCCAATTTACTGCACCACTGTTCAAGGTAACCCTTTACCTTAAAGTGGATTTTCTGTCGTCTTGGTCTGTCTGAAAAAACTTGAGTCAGTTAAGCTCTCTAGTTTTATTTTAGACCCACCATAAATCTGATCACATCCTTAGTGCCGGTTAAGTACTTTAAGATGTTTTTCACTATCTCACAGTTAACTTCTCCAGAATATGATTGATCAACATCAAGTCTCGTATATTTCATTACATACATGATTGTCACTCATGCGATCTCTCTTTTCAGGAGTCTGTGGGGACTATTAAGAGAGATACACTCCATAACTCATCGACATGAGACATCTCTTGCAGTTTGCCATGCTAAACGACTTTAGCATCAAATGAATATACGTTCCTTGGGTTAAGCCGAGCATCCTCTTAAATCTATCTATATAGATTTATATCCCCAATTAAGATACTCTTCCAAATCATTCATGTTGGAATGTTTAGACAACTTTATCTTTACTGATTGTAGCATTGGTATGTCATTCCTTATCCGTAGTATATCAACATATAGTACTAGGAATGTCACGATGCTCCCACTGACCCTTTTGTACACACTAGGTTCATTCTTATTTTTGATAAAATCAAACTCTATTGATTGCCTCATCAAAACAAATGTTCCATATTTGAGAAACTTGCTTCAATCCATTTCTCTGAGTGTCTACAACACTTACCTCATCGTATATAACTGGATCATCATCTTCTATGATGTGTACCTCATCATCATCATCTATGATGAATCCATACCTCCCAGGTATCTTCGGTACTATTCTAGAATTACGATTCAGTTGTGGTATAATAGGTCTATCTACAGGTTCCTCTTATTGGATTTATAGTGTTTTGTGGTTCTTAAACTCTTCAAGATCTATTATCCTCCCACTAGCCCCTTTAATGATAAACACCTTTATCTTAGAAGGCAGCGTGTTTCGCAACAAACACCTTTTGCTAAGTAGGATTGTAGAACATATACCCTAAACTTACTTTAGGATGTCCCACAAATCGACACTTATAAAATCTTGTCCCAAGCTTATCCTTTGAAACCTTTTCATATAAGTTGGACAACCCCTTATCTTAACATACTTAAGATTAGAAATCCTCCCTGTCCATAACTTTTATGGAGTCTTGGGGCTGGATTTTGAGGTTACCTTTTCGTAGATATGCAGCCATTTCTAGGACATGATCCTAGAAGGATACTGGAATGTCGGTAAAATCATTTTGGACCGTACCATGTTCAACAAGGTATGATTTTTCCTTTCAGATACATCAATCAATTATTACGTATCATGAGGTGTCCATTATGAGAAAAACCATTTGAGATGATCTTGAAACATATTGCACAAGTATTTATTCCTTGATCTTATCAAAGAATCTTAATACTTTGCCAATTTGTTTCACTTCTGAATTCTTTGAACCTTTCAAATAATTCACACTTGTATTTCAACAAATACATACATTCAACTCTTTGAATGATCATCTCCTTTTCTTATACTAGTTTGTTCAATTTACAAAATAATTTTTCACGTAAGTCAAGTATACAAAATCCATTAAGTAATCTTTCGGGTTCTATACTTAAACATTATTATTATAAATAGAACAACAATTGTTCTTAATTATAATACCAAAGATTACATTGTCCAACAATAAAATGGAAATAATATTTTTAACAAGAACCGGAATACAATAACAACTTATCGACTTAATAGATTTGCCGTAGGCATTGCTAAACTATAAGTTTCTATGGCTAATGTGGCAACCTTTGCTACATTTCCATATATAGGATTACTTATATTTGTTTAGCTTTCTACTTCTGCTGGTCCCTTCATAAATCTATATTTATGATAACCAAAGTGGGTATCCAATACCCAAGTAGAACCTTGACTTAAAGAAAAATTTATTTTAAATCATGAACAAATTTGTATTTGTAACCGAAACTTCACTAAGCTTCTTTGGTTAGCCTCTGCAAGATGCTTCTCGCAGTTTCTTTCCAATGTCCAGGCTTATTGCAGTGGAAGCTAACACCTTTGCTATCCGTATCTGTTTTGTTCTTATTATCCTTTATTTTTGCCTTTATATTTACCTTCTTAGAATCGTTTTTCTTTTCAGATGATCCTTTGGCCCCTACCAGTAAGACTTGGTCTTTCTTGGTTGAAAAGTGACTCAACATTTTTCAACATGTTAAGCAAATCAGCGAGGCTGATATCTAGCTTGTCCATATGAAAAACTCACAACAATTGTGAAAGGAGTCCGGGAGTGAGTGCAAGATCAAATCTTGGCTCAACTCTCCATCCATGACAAAACTTCGTTGTCTAATTGATCAATCAAATTGATAATGTTAAGGACTTTTATCATCATCAGAGTGTCATCGCTGTCATTCTAGATCGGAAGAGCTCCTTAGATATCTCGATATCTATCGGTCTTTACTTTCCTCACCATCAACTACTTGATGTGCGGGAATATAGTAAGAGCATCCATAGTTTCATCTTGTGTTTGAAGCTCATTACTCATGGATGCGAGCATGATGCATTGAGCTAATCGTGCATCATCTTGCCACTTTCTAAAAGTAGCAATCTCTTCCTCGGAGGCATTATGCGCAACCATTGCGAGGATAGGCGTATATGACATAAGATAGCTTTTCGACTATGAGAACTATTCTCAAATTCCTTAACCAATCCGCTTAATTTGGTTGGGTTAATTTAGCATCTAATATGCTTCGCGATGATAGTAATTTTAGACATTGTAAAATTACGTAAATGAATTTGTAATTAACAACATTTTAACATACATTATTTTATTAATTACCAAAATAAATTAGGTCTTGTTTTAAATTGGCATCTCCCACTATTTTCTTCAAAAACTATATTACCTCACTTATATAGTTCGGCAAAAATCTAATTAAGGATTTGCTAGTGAGAATAAGGATCCCATTTCAAATGTATATAGCCTTGTGGTGACACAACAAACTATATATAAATAAATAGGTAGACAACTTTTTGTCAATTACATCAACTATACAACTCCTTTTTTTTGCCTCTTAGATTATTTTGATCAAGTGGTGGCACATCCGAATCAAAATTATCCAAGTTAAGTCCGACCTAGCACTCCATATATTCAAAAAGAAAATATCATCCTTGTGGTGACACAAACAAAATAATATTGTTCAATTTTCTTTATAAGCGTCAAATGTGATAAATTAACATCTTAAATACTTAATACTTGCCTTGTGGTGACACAACAAACTCATATTAAATATTTAATACTCTATTAATTTTATCATGCTAGAAGGCGACGTTCGATATTCCAAATATCTTTGAACGCTTAGGACTATATAAAAATTGAGGGGTTTGTTATTAATTTGTCTCATCTTGTTTAGCGCGCATGCACATATATATATAAAATATGCGTCATATTAATGAACATGCGAAACATGTTTGCATAATATATAATATATATAGTATAAGCATGCACATATAGAATACTATATTCTACCCGGATTGATTATGAACTTTTATTCTAGTTTGGTTCACTAGAGCCACCAAGTGAACCAAAAGGTCAAACCCTAGGGGTGCAAGAAATAATATTTAAATATAACTATTACATTTAAACCCGGGCTCAATTACAAACGGGTCTTCAAGCGCTCCTTGCTCTTTGATCTCTAATTCTTCAAAATTAATTCTAACTATTCCTATTACAAAACTATTTAAAATAAATAGAAACCTTGATCAAAAAGAAAGGGAAGTACATGGGAGGAGATAGAATTTACATTAAGAAAAAATTAGAGAAGACGAGGTACGCAGACCCCATTTAATAAAACCCATACATTCATGCATCCAACTAAAATAAAATCCAATCACATTGGTCAATAGTGTTAGGTTTGTAATATTCAAGAACGCATCAAATTGCATAAAAAGTGCTAAACGTGTAAAAATCGAGTTTAAAATTTTTACAAACCATATACCCGATCACCCTTTATGCACAATTATTAATTAAACGAAAAGATAACGAATAAGAATCATACCCTTGAAGATCGAGCTTCCTCGTACAAGTTCACCTCCAACTTTTTTCGTTCAATTTGAATCCACCGGGTTTGGTTCCTTCCTTTGATCAACGTTAGCCACCCAAGTGTTTGGCCTCTAGAGGTGATCCACCAAGGAAGAAGAAGGATTTAAGAAGATGGGTGGTTGGCTAAACCCTAGTTTTTCTATCTCTATAGATAAAGAGCGTACTCTCCCAACTATTGGAATTACGTATGTTGTAAAAGTCAACAACCACCTCACCCATAATAAGACTCCTCTTATTTATAGATGTGGGCAACCCACCTTAACAATTAAGGAATTGAGATTTATTTAATTAATTAAATTCTTTTAATTAATTAAGCTCCCTAATCTTATTAGGGATAATTAATTAAACTCCTTTACCTAATTTTCCCTCCTAATCCTATTAGGAATTAATGAGAGTACTTATATTAAATTAATTTCTAAACTCTTTTAGAAATTAAAATAATAATAATAATTGTAATAATATTAATAAGACTCCTCTTATTAATTTATATTTAATATTTCTAAAATATTAAATAATAAATATTAAGCTATTTAATTTATTCTATCACCATAGATTAAATTAAATATACTTAACATATTAATACGATTATGCCATTAACTTCTTAAATAATTATACTTCCTTTTATGGTGTAACCCTTTAGGTTCTCCATATTAAACCAGTTGTTAATAAATCAATTAGAACAATTCTAATCTTATTTAAATAAATAAATTAAACAATTAATTTATTTAAATAAATAATATTTATTCTACAATAGGATAAGCCTCCCTAACGATCAACGACTTTCCGGATAATATAGATTTCAACATTAATCATAAAAGAACCTTTGAGTAAATAATTCTTACCGATAATTCAATCCTTCCACCATACAATGTCCCAATTAAATATAAGACATGGAATTACTCACAAGTCTTATTTTATTTAATTATATGTATTTCGATCCTTAAATGCACAACACCAAATAATGCAAATTAGAAACTCCTTTCTAATTTCATTCTCGCCTTAACCAAGGACTCTTTGGGTTGTCATTTATCGAATCACATAGGACATTTCTCTTCTTTTATTAGAAGTGGTAGATTTTTTATTGATCATACATTATCTCCATGTACAACTTATTATACCCAAGCATACCCTTTGATATACCCTAAGGGTCTTAAGGAATAAGTCAAAGTATAACTCATCATACACAAGATACTATGATGATCTCAAGTCCAAGGATCACTTGTACTACTATTACTACAGGAATTCCTATTGACAGGCAAGTAAAACTCCATTAGGTATTCCTTAGCGAGCCACGTTCAGTGAACTTATTCTCTAATAAGAACCTACATACTTGCTTTAGTGTCTCCACACAAATGATCATGAGATCAATCATCCTCATCCAATGAGCAAGCAACGTATGTACCAATCTATCCGGATTCACTAATCCCCAATTTAGTAATCCAATGATTGGGAACTATTTTAGTTTTAAGCTTTCTAAGAATTTAGATTTCATTAGAATGATCATCATCATTATTCTAAAAGCATTGCTTAAAACTATGGGTTTATCACATATTATAAAACAAAGATCATGTATATAATTAAAAGCCTTTAATAAATTAATACTTTTTATTAATAAATGAATAAGATTGTTACAAAGTATATGCTTTATCATCAAACATGATTGGCTTGTGTGCATATTACTTTCAATCTCCCACTTGCACTAAAGCCAATCGCCATTGTATCTCTTATACTCTTCTTCTCTAAGTGACGATTATCCTGCTGTTGGATAAGCTTTAGTTAATGGATATGTAATGTTGTTCTTGAGAGTCCACTATCTCTATAGTGATTTCCCATCTTTCAATGATTCTAATAATCAAATGAAAGTGCCACAACACATGTTTAGATCCAAGATGAGACTTAGGAACTATTCCTAGTTCTGTAATGAACTTTTTAATCCAAACAATCAACTTTTAGCTTCATTTATAGCTATATACTTTGTCTTTATTACTAGACCAGCAACTTTTTGCTGTTTGGAACCTTTCCAATTCACTGCACCACTATTCAAGGTTACCCTTTACCTTAAAGTGAATTTTTTTGTCGTCTTGGTCTGTCTGAAAAACTTGAGTCTATTAAGCCCTCTAGTTTTAATTCAGACCCACCATGTATGCTCACATCTTTAGTGCCGGTTAAGAACTTTAAGATGTTTTTCACTGTCTTATAGTGATCTTCTCCAGAATATGACTGATCAACATCAGGTCTCGTACATTTCATTGCATACATGATTGTCACTCATGCGACCTCTCTTTTCAGGAGTCTGTGGGGACTATTAAGAGAGATACACTCCATAGCTCATCGTCATGAGACATCTCTTGGAGTTTGCCATGCTAAACGACTTTAGCATCAAATGAATATACGTTCCTTGGGTTAAGTCGAGCATCCTCTTGTATCTATCTATATAGATTTGCATCCCCAATAATGATACTCTTCCCAAATCATTCATGGAGGATTGTTTAGACAACTTTATCTTTACTGATTGTAGCATTGGTATGTAATTCCTCATTCGTAGTATATCAACATATAATACTAGAAATTTCATGACGCTCCCACTGACCCCTTTTGTACACACTAGAACTCTTACCTCATTGTATGTAACTCGGATCATCATCTTCTATGATGCGTACCTCATCATCATCATCATCCATGATGAATCCATACCTCCTAGGTATCTTCGGTACTATTCCAGATTTATGATTCGGTTGTGGTACAATAGGTCTATCTACAGGTTCCTCTTATTTGACTTATAGTGTTTTGTGGTTCTTGAACTCTTCAAGATCTATTATCCTCCCACTTGCCCCTTCAATGATAAACACCTTTATCTTAGAAGGAAGCATGTTTCGCAATAAACACCTTTTGCTAAGTAGGATTATAGAACATTTACCCTAAACTTACTTTAGGATGTCCCACAAATCTATATTTGTCAAATCTTGTCCCAAGCTTATCCTTTGAAATCGTTTCACATAAGTTGGACAACCCCTTATCTTAACATACTTAAGATTATGAATCCTCCCTGTCCATAACTTTTATGGAGTCTTGGGGCCGGATTTTGAGGTTACCATTTTCGTAGATATGCAGCCATTTCTAGGACATGACCCTAGAAGGATACTGGAATGTCGGTAAAATCATTATGGACCGCACCATGTCCAAATAGGTATGATTTTTCCTTTCAGATACATCAATCAATTATTGTGTATCGAGAGGCATCCATTATGAGAAAACCATTTGAGATGATCTAGAAACTTATTGCACAAGTATTTATTCCTTGATCTAATCAAAGAATCTTAATACTTTGTAAATTTGTTTCACTTTTGAATTCTTTGAACCTTTCAAATAATTCACACTTGTATTTCAGCAAATACACACATTCAACTCTTTGAATGATCATCTCCTTTTCTTATACTAGTCTGTTCAATTTGCAAAATATATTTTTCACGTAAGTCAAGTATACAAAATCCATTAAGTAATATTCCAGTTCTATACAAAACATTATTATTATAAATAGAACAACAATTGTTCTTAATTATAATACCAAAATTTTTTTATTGTCCAACAATAAAATAGAAATAATATTTCTAACAAAAATTGGAATACAATAACAACTTATTGACTTAATAGATTTGCCCGTAGGCATTGCTAAACTATAAGTTTCTATGGCTAATATGGCAACCTTTGCTACATTTCCCGCACATAGGATTACTTATATTTGTTTAGCTTTCTACTTACTTGGTCCTTCATAAATCTATATTTATGATAACCAAAGTCGGTATCCAATACCCAAGTAGAACCTTGACTTAAAGACAAATTTATTTCATTCATGAACAAAAACTGTATTGTAACCGAAACTTCACTAAGCTTCTTTGGTTAGCCTCTGCAAGATACTTCTCGCAGTTTCTTTCCAGTGTCTGGGCTTATTGCAGTGGAAGCAAACTCATTTGCTATCCATATCAGTTTTGTTTTTATTATCCTTTGTTTATGCCTTTCTATATACCTTCTTTGAATCGTTATTCTTTTCAGAAGATCCTTTAGCCCCTACCAGTAAGACATGGTCTTTCTTGGTTGGAAAGTGACTCTCATCACTTTTCAACATGTTAAGCAAATTAACGAAGCTGATATCTAGCTTGTTTATATGAAAAATTCACAACAATTGTGAAAGGAGTCCGGGAGTGAGTGCAAGATCAAATCTTGGCTCAACTCTCCATCCATGACAAAACTCGTTGTCCTAATTGATCAATCAAATTGATAATGTTAAGGACTTTTATCTGTACTGTAGTGTCATCGGTCATTTTAGATCGGAAGAGCTCCTTAGATATCTGATATCTATCAGTCTTACTTTGCTCACCATCAACTACTTGATGTGCAGGAATATAGTAAGAGCATCCATAGTTTCATGCTGACGCTGAAGCTCGTTACTCATGGATGCGAGTATGATGCATTGAGCTAATCATGCATCATCTTGCCACTTTCTAAAAGTAGCAATCTCTTCCTCGAGGCATTATGCGCAACCATTGCAGGGATAGGCGTATTAAGGACATAAGATAGCTTTTCAGCTATGAGAACTATTTCAAATTCCTTAACCAATCCGGTTAATTCGGGCCGGTTAATTTAGCATCTAATATGCTTCGCAGTGATAGTAATTTTAGACATTGTAAAATTCTGTAAATGAATTTGTAATTAACAACATTTTAACATACATTATTTTATTAATTACCAAAATAAATTAGGTCTTGTTTTAAATTGGCATCTCCCACTATTTTCTTCAAACTATATTACCCTCACTTATATAGTTCGGCAAAATCTAATTAAGGATTTGCTAGTGAGAATAAGGATCCCATTTCAAATGTATATAGCCTTGTGGTGACACAACAAACTATATATAAATAAATAGGTAGACAACTTTTGTCAATTACATCAACTATGCAACTCCTTTTCTTTTGCCTCTTAGATTATTTTGATCAAGTGGTGGCACATCCGAATCAAAATTATCCAAGTTAAGTCCAACCTAGCACTCCATATATTCAAAAAAGAAAAATATCATCCTTGTGGTGACACAACAAAATAATATTGTTCAATTTTCTTTATAAGCGTCAAATGTGATAAATTAACATCTTAAATACTTAATACTTGCCTTGTGGTGACACAACAAACTCATATTAAATATTTAATACTCTATTAATTTTATCATGCTAGAAGGCGACGTTCGATATTCCAAATATCTTTGAACGCTTAGGACTTAATATAAAAATTGAGGGGTTTGTTATTAATTTGTCTCATCTTGTTTAGCGCGCATTTACATATATATATATAATATATACGCGTATATTAATAAACATGCGAAGCATGTTTGCATAATATATAATATATATAATATAAGCATGCACATATAGAATACTATATTCTACCCGGATTGATTATGGACTTTTATTCTAGTTTGGTTCACTAGAGCCACCAAGTGAACCAAAAGGTCAAACCCTAAGGGTGCAAGAAATAATATTTAAATATAACTATTACATTTAAACCTAGGGCTCCATTACAAATGGGTCTTCAAGCGCTCCTTGTTCCTTGATCTCTAATTCTTCAAAATTAATTCTAAATATTCCTATTACAAAACTATTTTAAAATAAATAGAAACCTTGATCGTGATCGAGGGAAGTACATAGGAGAGAGATAGAATTTACATTAAGAAAAATTAGAGAAGGCGAGTCTATGAAACCCCATTTAATAAAACCCATACATTCATGCATCCAACTAAAATAAAATCCAATCAGATTGGTCAATAGTCCATAATCAATCCCATTTATTATCATACACATCATCATATGCATCAATAAATAACATTCATCTCATGAATAATAAATATTTAATATATATTGATATCATTTAATGGGCAAAATTAGTTAGTATAAAATCTAATTTTTGAATCAAAATAACTCCTTTATTTTAATCCAAATTTAAATCAAAATAAAACTATTTTATTTTAATTTATCCTATTTTGAATAAAATAAACTATTTTATTTTAATCAAAATCTTTAATCAAAATAAACTCCTTTATTTTAATTAATTATGGAATCCAATTCCATGTAATAAAAAAATTTTAATTAAAATAAACTCTTTTATTTTAATTAATTATGGAATCCAATTCCATGTAAAAAAAAAATATTAAAGGAAACACGGATTATCTTTCCTATTCACAAATAAACTCCTTTATTTTGAATAATATGAAATCTTATTTCATATTTAAATAAACTCCTTTATTTAAGGAAACATGGATTCTCTTTCCTATTCACAAATAAACTCTTTTATTTTGAATAATATGAAATCTTATTTCATATCTAAACAAACTCCTTTATTTAAGAAAAGATGGATTTACTTCCTATTCACAAATAAACTCCTTTATTTTAGGAAAAATAAAATCCAATTTCAACTCCAATTAGTTATTATGGAATCCAATTCCAACTCTAATTAGTTAGCATGAAATTCTAATTTTAAAATTAAAATAAACTCTTTTATTTTAATATTTAAAATAAACCTTTTATTTTAAAATTAAAATAAATATTATTTTAATTATAAAATTATTAAGAATAATATATTATATATATATATATAATATATATATATATATATATATATATAACTATTATATATAATATATATATATATATATAATATATGTCACCACCGTGAAACAGGATTCTAGGAATTAGGAGATATGATTGCTTACTTTATATATATTATATATAAACAAAACAGCAGCCACCATCCTTTTAAAAAAAAATTGTTGCTGGGTCACGTTATATATATATATCCGTACATCATCCTTTTTCAAAAAAAAAAAACAGATCCTTGATTGCTCACGCTGCAAGCTCCTGCCACCTTTTTTTTTTATTTTTACAAAACCGCTGCCTTGTTTAGCTTAAACCGTGGTCTAAAAAAAATTCCTGTTTAGTAATGATTCACGGAACTCCCTTTTTAAAAAACGCAAACTGATTTTGCCCTTTTTTTATTTTAATTTTTTTTTTAATAAATTTTATACATTAAAATTATGCCCAAAAAAATTGTTCTAAACACATATCAATATACATATCAAATTACAACAATTAATAATTTGCATAAAGGTTTGGCTCTGATGCCACTGTTAGGTTTGTAATATTCATGTGCGCAATCAAATTGCATAAAAAGTGCGGAAGCGTGTAAAATTAGGGTTTAAAATTTTTTACAAACCATATACCCGGATCACCCTTTATGCATAATTATTAATTAAACGAAAAGATAAAGAATAAATCATACCCTTGAAGATCGAGCTTCCTCAGGTACAAGTTCACCTCCAATCCTTTCGCGTTCAATCTTGAATCCACCGGGTTTGGTTCCTTCCTTTGATCAACGTTAGCCACCCAAATGTTTGGCCTCTAGAGGTGATCCACCAAGGAAGAAGAAAATTCAAGAAGAAGGGTGGTTGGCTAAACCCTAGTTTTTCTATCTCTATAGAAAAAGGTGTACTCTCCCAACAATTGGAATTATGTCGTATGTTGAAAAAGTCAACAACTCCCACCACCCATAATAAGACTCCTCTTATTTATAGATGTGGACAACCCACCTTAACAATTAAGGAATTGAGATTTATTTAATTAATTAAATTCTTTTAATTAATTAAGCTCCCTAATCTTATTAGGGATAATTAATTAAACTCCTTTAACTAATTTTTCCTTCCTAATCCAATTAGGAATAAATGAGAGTACTTATATTAAATTAATTCCTAAACTCTTTTAGAAATTAAAATAATAATAATTGTAATAATATTAATAAGACTCCTCTTATTAATTTATATTTAATATTTCTAAAATATTAAATAATAAATATTAAGCTATTTAATTTATTCTATCACCATAGATTAAATTAAATATACATAACATATTATTACGATTATGCCATTAACTTCTTAAATAATTATTCTTCCTTTTATGGTGTGACCCTTTAGGTTCTCCATATTAAACCTATTGTGAATAAATCAATTAGAACAATTCTAATCTTATTTAAATAAATAAATTAAACAATTAATTTATTTAAATAAATAATATTTATTCTACAATAGGGATAAGCCTCCCTAGCGATCAACGACTTTCCGGATAATATAGATTTCAACATTAATCATTAAAGAACCTTTGAGTAAATAGTTACTGCATACAATTCAATCCTTCCACCATACAATGTCCCAATTAAATATAAGACATGGAATTATCACAAGTCTTATTTTATTTAATTATATGTATTTCGACTCTTAAATGCACAACTCAAATAATGCAAATTAGAAACTCCTTTCTAATTTCATTACGCCTTAACCAAGGACTCTTTGGGTTGTCATTTATCGAATCACATAGGACATTTCTCTTCTTTTATTAGAAGTGGTAGATTTTTTATTGATCATACATTATCTCCATGTACAACTTATTATACCCAAGCATACCCTTTGATATACCCTAAGGGTCTTAAGGAATAAGTCAAAGTATAACTCATCATACACAAGATACTATGATGATCTCAAGTCCAAGGATTACTTGTACTACTATCACTGTAGGAATCCCTATTGACAGGCAAATAAAACTCCATTAGGTATTCCATAGCGAGCCACGTTTAGTGAACTTATTCTCTAATAAGCACCTACATACTTGCTTTAGTGTCTCCACACAAATGATCATGAGATCAATCATCCTCATCCAATGAGCAAGCAACGTATGTACCAATCTATCCGGATTCACTAATCCCCAATTTAGTAATCCAATGATTGGGAACTATTTTAGTTTTAAGCTTTCTAAGAATTTAGATCTCATTAGAATGATCATCATCATTATTCTAAAAGCATTGCTTAAAACTATGAGTTTATCACATATTATAAAACAGCATCATTAGATAATTAAAAGCCTTTAATAAATTAATACTTTTTATTAATAAATGAATAAGATTGTTACAAAGTATATGCTTTATCATCAAACATGATTGGCTTGTGTGCATACTACTTTCAGCTATAACTTTAATATATGTAAGTATATATGTTTTACGTCATTATGCCTAAGTCTTTGTGTTCTTCACTTATGTATAAAGTTTTTACAAAAATTGTATGTAAACCATGTTTTAGAATTGGTTATGATGTTACATGTATTTGTAAAGATAATTGTTATAACTAGCATATATATATTTATATATATGACTATATGCTAATTACGATCAAAAAGAAAGAAAAGAGTTTTTACAGTAAAAACATATGAGTATGAACATGTTTTGGAGTATAACAAAATTAGTATGTGATTGTATGCTAATTGTGAAATTAAAGCTTATGTATGTTAATTGGGTATGAATTTCAGAGAATCGTACTTTAAAGTAATCAAGTTTGGGTTATTATTGATATTACAGTGTTAAACAACGTTAACAATGGAGTTTTTCTTAAAAACGGTGTTTTCAAAGAATTAAGTTTTCTAAAGTAGTTGTTTAATTGTTGGTAATTGTTATATGGATGATTGTAAATGTTTATGTGTAGTTTACGATGAAGTTATGCATGTTAATTAGTGTTAGAAATTAAGTTATAGATGTAAATTTAGTTGTTACATTCTTCGTGGTTTGGAGTTCTCGCAGTTTTGCGCTTGGTATACCAAAATGGAGCCCCGACGTCGAAATTCGCGCCCCCGCGCCAAAATTCGTGCCCCAGTGCCAGAAGTTCGTGCTCCAGCGCTGAGTTTCGCACCCTAGCGACAATCTCGCGCTGCGGCACCACTGGTTAGCCAAGTTCACGCGCCGCGACGTGGGGACAAAAGTCTGAGTTGGACAGTTTTGGCCTCCTGTAGTAAAACGGCCATAACTTTCTCATACGAACTCTGATTGAGTTGATTAAAGTTGATCCGAAACGAGGACGAATAGACCTACAACTTTAATGCTTTAAGTTTTTCAATTTGAGGTCTATAACAGTAGTCCAAATGGTCATCTTTAGGACTGTTGTGTTTTCGGGGGCAATCGGAGGGCGTCGGGCATGCACATATACATGTGTAGTGCTCCTGACCATAAAAGATGATGTCCTAAGTTATAAAACATGAATGTTAGTAAATATAATGATGCTTAACATTAATAAATGATATATTAGATAAGTTATAAAAGCATAGTAAGCATACACAAGAGAGGCAAATCGGGCGTGTGACGATTGAACGTCGAAACGCCGTGCCAAGTGTTAATGAACTTAAAAAGTATTTCAATTCAATTTAAATGAATATTATAAGATATGGAATGGATTTAATAAAAAACCAATAAGTAGTCCTAGCAAGACTTAAGCACTTGAATGAATTTCTAATATTATATAAGTCGAAAAGTTAACACAATCTAATTGAACATTGTGTGCTAATTAATAGGAAAGATTATGAGATGTGGAGTAGAGTTTACATTACAATTACTATGTGTTGTTATGTGACTAATAGTTAATTTGTATGATTATATAATTGTGTAGGGCACATGAAGTGCAGATAACTATTATCTGTTAATCTATTATTGGTAAACAACGATCAAGGCAAGTCTTTCGGTTCCTATTTTCTACGTGGACTTGATGAACTGTTTTAAATTGCATGATATGTTATGCATGTTGAAATCATGAAATGTTAAAGTCAATATATGACTGCATTATTTTTGGCTAAGTAATGATGATTGAGTAAGGAACTCAATCTTTATATTTTCTATGTGAATTAAAAGCATGTATGCCATGTTATTTTAATGAGATGTATATCGAGCATGTTATTATGTGCTATGTGATGCATGAAAACTGTTAGACTTTCTTTGAATTTGTCGAGCTCACTCTTACAAATAACCACTTTTGCAGGTCAAGATTTTAAGTTAAAGATATGTGCTAAGTGAGTTATAGAGATCTATATTCATGAAGATTACTTATGTTTTATGAGAAATGTATTTCATATTTTGAACGTAACATGTTGTTGAATTGTAAGTTGAGCTATCCAATGTATATGGATATTTAGTTATGATGTAAGACTTTGTATAGTAATTTTGTTGTAACGATTCATGATATAAGATTGAATCAAAGAGATGTAATGTAAAGGTTGCGATTCAGGGCAAGAAAGAAGGAAATGTATAAAAGTTTTAAATATTCCGCAATTTATTAAGTTTAACATCGAATAATGATGTTTTATTAGAGATTTAATGTATGGTTAACGACCGAAGTCGAGATTTAAATGGTATGAATTTTGAGGTCGTTAAAGTTGGTATCAAAGCCGTAGCTTATAAACCTTAGGTAGGAGTACCGTAGGCTATAACCTTAGAGAAGAGAGGTGAAGATAATGAAAGAATAAGCTCAAATAGAGTTTGAACAATAAGGGATTAAAACTTGCGTGACAGGATTCAAAGAAGAATATCATAGAGTTATAAGGATTATGAATGTGGGGTTACCCAACTCCAATAATAAGGATGTAAGGTGATAATAAATAGACAATGTCTATAAAAAAAAAGAATTATAAAGAAGTTAAGAATAGAGGGTATAGTGCAATTTTACTCTTTAGCAGTTGATGTATGGTATCTGGGCTAAACGATTCCTTTATAGAGAGGAGGTATATACGAAGTAGTAACTCGGAACCTAGTTTGTTGGTTGTTTGTGGAAAACCACTCAGCGTACCATATTGAAACTGTTAGAGACTCGATGTGTACCAAGTGTAGAAATGGACACGTATGATGAAAGTGTAGAACTCGAATGAAATTTTGAGTGATGTAACTGAAGTTAGAAATTCTTAAAGGAAGAATTTTTTTTTATAAACAAGAAGATTGAAAGAAGAATCTAAGAGATATAAAGATAAGAAATGGGAGTTTTCTAACTCCAAAAGCCAAGATAACGAATAATGTCATAAATGATGAAAAAGGGAAAGAATGAGGATCGTAAAACAAAACGATCGCGAGTTAACAAAAGAATTTTAAAGGTGATGATTATAGAATAAGATCACGACGTGATCTATTTAAGTTATAAAAGGAAGATGGTTTGTAATGTTTAAATGATTATAGCTTGATGCTATGAAGATGGTGTACTATGAAATAGTACGAGATAAACTCGTGAGGAGTTATAAATGATGAGATACGAGGAATTCGTATAGAGCAAAAAGCAAGTTATGAGTAAGATAAAGTTAGGAGGGATTTTAATTGAGGACTCCTGTGATGGATGAGTTATACAAATCTTTGTATGAGCAAGGGTTTTGTGCTTGCACTCAGTTTATCACATTGATAATCATTGGAATGTTTGTGTCGCGGTATTTGCTATATGCCTGTTGAGAAGGTGATTCTTTTTTCATGAACAGATATGAAGAGTGTAGTTAGAGAATATTATAAGGTTAAGTGCGAGTTCTTAAAACTCATACTTATGGTAGGTTCGTGACTCATAATTATATGGTATGTTTTTGAACCCCTCAACGAATGGACGCCTATGGTCTGACTAGGATAAGTTCTTAAACTCATATGATTGTGGCAAGTTCCTGAACTCATAACGTGTGGTAAGTTTGACGAACTGGGTATAGATAAGTGTGAATGGAGTATTGAGGATGATAGGAATAGATAGACCTATTAAACAATGGATCATTATAGAAAGTGGATTTGATGGTGGAAACATATGTATTCTAAATCTACTAGTTATGCTAGACTTTCGAAATTTATTGACTTCGTGCTGATGTTTACACTTCTATTTTCTTGAAAAACATTGGATCAAATGATGGAACCGATGAGTTTTAACAACAATACTGTTATTCGTATGTCTATGCTAATTGCTTCGGCTAGATAAAAATTATTTGCAATATATCAAAATGTATTTTATATCATTAATGCATCATGTAACCTGGTGCAAAGATGATAAAAATGATGGAGTCATCAATGCAGTATTACCTAATGTTGGATGTGATCTAAGGATCGTAAGCCCACTATGGTATGATGTAGTATGATAAAATCACCAAATCTTAGGAATCCTCAACCTGATTTAAATACAGTGCGGTTTCATGAAGTCATAAAAAGATTTTTGAGATTTCTTTGAGTTATGAGAATACATATGTATGTATGTATATGTATATTTCGGTTGATGTGTTAATTGTTGTAGAGGTCTATGCTATTTGATTCAGCTAGACAAATATTGAAAGATTTTCAGGAAATTAAAGAGTTATTGAGAAGTTATGCCAAACCAAATTGTTTTGGTGCGGATTCAGATGTTGAAAAGCTGAGATGAACAACCCTATTATTTAGGGGTTGCGCTTAGTTTATACTTTGCGCTGAAATGTTTGTGCACAATACATGTACGAAGGATTGATCCCCTAAGTACCTTAAAGTCATTATAGTCGTATGACTGTAAAAGTTAAAGTTGAAAGATTACTTATAATCGTGGACAAGGTTACGTGGTCATTAGACCCTCAGTTGAATGCTTGCACTCTAAATTCTGAGATGAACAACTCTTTTATTAGAGGTTACGCTTAGTTATACTTTGCGCTGAAATGTTTGTGCACAATACATGTACTTGCGGAGGGTGTTTTCAATCTTTGTGATTGATAAACATTCTGCCAAAGAGGGTTTAAAGTGTGAAGAACCGGGGGTGAAGCACTATTAAACCTAGAGAATAGAGTTCATGGTCTTGTGACCCTCAACATGGTTTGGAATCTTTTAAATTCTTGAGTTATTCATACTACTTCTCAATTATTGAACAATTATGGAAGGTTCTTGTTATTCTGCAAGATGGAAGGAGGGTGTTTCCAATCTTTGTGATTGATAAACATTCTGCCAAAGAGGGTTTAAAGTGTGAAGAATTGGGGGTGAAGCAATATTAAACCTAGAGAAGAGTTCACGGTCTTATGACCCCTTAGCGTGATTTGGAATCTTTTAAATTCCTGAGTTATTCATACTACTTCCCAATTATTGAACAATTGGGGAAGGTTCTTGTTATTCAGCAAGATGGAAGGAGGGTGTTTCCAATCTTTATGATTGATAAACATTCTGCCAAAGAGGGTTTAAAGTGTGAAGAACCGACGGTGAAACACTATTAAACCTCGAGAAGAGTTCACAGTCTTATGACCCCTCAGCGTGATTTGGAATCTTTTAAATTCTTGAGTTATTCATACTACTTCCCAACTATTGAACAATTGTGGAAGGTTCTTGTTATTCTGTAAGATGGAAATGAAAAAGAAAAGTATTCCTTAGAAAGAAATGAGTCGTTGAATACGACACTGAATGATGAGTATGTTGAATAAGTGAGAAAACAGATTTTGAGGTGAGAAGGATATGAGTTATCAAAGAATAATTTGAAACTTTTAATAGAAAAAGTTAATAATTGTATAATGATCTTTATGGAAAGAAAGTGGGTATAGAAACCGAGGAATGAATGAAGTATTAACGTAAAATCTATTTTGATAGATTGATGAATAAAATTTCGAGGAAAAAATTCTTATAAGAAAGGGTGAATGTAATATCCTGAGTGTTTATGTTAACGATCCTTAGAAAAGGAAATGAATGGGTTAAGAATATAATACTCAGAATATAATTGAGTTCAAGTGAAGGGTATGAAATGATACTCAGAATATAGTTGAGTTCAAGTGAAGGGTATGAAATGAAACCTAAAATTTGTTAAAGTAAGGAATATAGTAGGAAATATAAAACCTATATTTAGATAAAATGATGAAAGATTACTCTGAGTTAATTGTTTAATTTCTGTCTTCGATTCTGGGGACAGAATCTTTATAAGTAGGGAAGATTGTAACGAATGAGTGGTTTGAGTTGTGATTCTGAGGACATAATCCTTGTAAGGAGGGAATGATGTAACATTCCAGATTTTTTTAAAATGTAAATTATAAATATTTACTGATTTATATAAATATTTATTGGATGTGTTTATTATTGGATAAATAATTGTTCAATTAGATTGATTTGATTTAGTTAATTATTTAGTTGTTAAATAATTAATATGTGGACTGAGTTATGTGATTAAGTGAATTATTTAATAAATTATTATTAAATAACGTATGAATGAAATAACTATGTTATAAAGAGTTATTTAAATAAATTAAAGTAGATTTAATTTATTTTGCCAAACAAGGCTTAAATATATTAAGTCTTTAATTTTAAATTAGTTTGCCAAACAAAGTCCTATGGCTTTTGGATTTTTAAAATTTGATTTATTAGTAATATAAATTAAATTAAATAATATATAATATATTTGGTAACTGATATTTTAATAGGGTCATTAGTATATGGCAGTTTCGTACGTTGGGTTTAGACGTGCGTTGGCTTTTATTTTAGTTTATGTATACTATTGTTTGGCTTAAGCCTAAGAAAAGCTACAGAGAAAGGAAAAGTTGAGAGAGTTTGAGAAGAAACTAAGTGCGTGATTGTCCAAAACAAGTTCTGTTGACAAGTATTTTTTTAAGCAACAAAAGGTATGTTGCTATAACTTTAATATATGTAAGTATATATGTTTTACGTCATTATGCCTAAGTCTCTATGTTCTTCACTTATGTATAAAGTTTTTTCAAAAATTGTATGTAAACCATGTTTTAGAATTGGTTATGATGTTACATGTATTTGTAAAGATAATTGTTATAACTAGCATATATATATATATATATATTTATATATACGACTGTATGCTAATTACGATCAAAAAGAAAGAAAAGAGTTTTTACAGTAAAAACATATGAGTATTAACATGTTTTGGAGTATAACAAAATTAGTATGTGATTGTATGCTAATTGTGAAATTGAAGCTTATGTATGTTAATTGGGTATCAATTTCAGAGAATCGTACTTTAAAGTAATCAAGTTTGGGTTATTATTGATATTATAGTGTTAAACAACGTTAACAATGGAGTTTTTCTTAAAAACAGTGTTTTCAAAGAATTAAGTTTTCTAAAGTAGTTGTTTAATTACTGGTAATTGTTATATGGATGATTGTAAACATTTATGTGTAGTTTACGATGAAGTTATGCATGTTAATTAGTGTTAGAAATTAAGTTATAGACATAAATTTAGTTGTTCTGTTCTTTGTGGTTGGGTTCTACAAGTTTTGGCGCCTCAAATACCAAAAATGGAAACTAACGTCGAAATCAGCGCCTTTTCACCAAAATTCGCCACCACACACGGAAGAGATTTAATATATGGTTAACGACCGAAGTCGAGATTTAAATGGTATGAATTTTTGGGTCGTTACACTTACTAAGGCTAGATCTATACTCCACCTCATTAAAATTTTCAAAAGGATAATTTGGTCATTTAGTTTTTACTTTTAGTGGCAAAGTGGGCAATCTATTCGAACCCTTAGGGTTTAACCCTAAGGTTCCATAAGTCCAATTTCTAGGATTTGGTAATTAGGGCAAAAATAGGAGTTTTAGTTTCTAAAAAGAGAATTAGGGTTGCTTAATTAAATTAGGTTTACTAATCACCTAGGACTTGTAAATTAGGTTTCATACTTTACTAATTACCATTAAGCTTGCTAAATTAATAATTAGGGTTTACAACTTAGCAATTAGGGTTCTAATTTAGTAATTAGGATTTTGAAATATTAATTAGGGTTTACCTAATTAACATTAAATCTATACTAATTATCATTAATTAAATAACACACAACTTAACAGTTTTTACAGTCGTAATTGACTTATGTACTATAGTTTATCAGTAACGCTAGGGTTTTGCACTATTTTACTATAATTGTTCCACACATTATTATTACACACATATCCGTCATGTTTATATCACTGAAATATAAATAAATATTATATTAATATTCTCATTCCTTATTCAAAATAAAGAATTAGGGTTTTAATCCATATCCCACATAACCTTCATATATTCCATTATTAATTAAGTTAAAAAATAAACTTAACTATAATAAAATACACATCATAATAATCCTTATAACCATATCATATATATAATAATCATATTTTCATGAAAATACATAATAAATATTTTTATTACAAAATTAACTTATAATAAGAATATAATCTATAATGATCAATAATTCTTAAAATATTTTTAAACCATTCATATCCTTTTTAAATGATTTTAAATCAATAAAATCATTTTTTAATCTATTTATTTAATATAATTATTAAATAAATCTAATATCATTAATGTAAAATAATTAATGAAATTTACTTTAAAATATTGAAAGTTACATTTTATAACTCAAAATATTATTAAATATCTTATTATCATTTAAATGATTTTTAATATAATAAAATCATTTTAGATAATTTATTTAGTGCATTTATTAAATAAATAATATTCAAATAATTACTAATATTTATGGAAAATTTTCCAAATTATTAAAAGTTAATTTTTATGACTTAAAATAATTTTTAAAACTGATTTTATAATTTTCAGAATTTATTTACTATTTTTAATCATTTTCCAAAAATTAGAAAACTAAAATAATAAAAACCGTCGCTATAGGCTATAGCGACACTTTCGGTCGCTGTTGGTGTTCTTGAGCTCAAGATCACTAACAAGGCAGTGTTCAAGTGGCTTCCTTTGATCGTCTTTAATTCACTGTCTAAACATGATCTGAGCTAACTAAGACACTGACATTGTAGTATTGTTGTAACACTACAAGATCCAACTATCATCTAAGTTATACCACATCACAACAAGGAGATCTAGCCCAACAAACTCACTGTCAGAGCTTCCTAGGTTACCCAGAAACCTAGTCAGTTTCGAGTAAGCAGTTTGAGGCTTAATTTTCTTCGGGTTCTGTTAATTGTTAAAGTGTTTAAATGGTTCAGGGTTGTAGTCCACATGATAGAGTACATGTCTATGACATAAAACACATAAAACAACAAATAAATAAACATATCTTGGTCGGTCAAACCTTGTCAGTCGTCACGCTCTTGAGTTTTCTAGGTTACCCAGAAAACGCAAGTCGTGAACATTCTGCTTGGTTTGACCATCCAGAAAATCCAACATGTTTGACGTTAAGGTGTTATAATAACATGAAACTATAGTCCAAGCACCAAACTATAATCTAGATACAACAACAAGAACAACATAACAAACACATGCAAGAATAAGACGCACAAATATCTTGTCAGACCTTTCTGGGCAGTTTCCGAGTTACCCAAAAACGTCCAGTCATAGCCGGTTAACGGTTTTTGACCATCAATAACATGAAATCTGTGCATGATCTAAGTATGATTTCAAGTCTAGATTAAATTCCTTCTAGCATACTAAAAGTCCAAAACATAAAACACACAAAATCATAAACAGAGAGAGATCTATGTGGTCTGACATTCGGTTGTCAGACCACTTTTGAAAATTTCCCAAATTTTGTAATTAAATTCGAGCATGTAAATGTTATGGATCCACTATTTAGCAACCCGGATCACTGATTCACACCTTATATAACATATTTAAACATTCATACATCAAATCTAACATAGCATACAAGATTAATTTTTCTTGGCTTAAGGTTTACCTTTCTTGAACTAATTCTTGAATCTGAATTCTGATATGCTATAAGTGTTAGTGGGGCTTGATTAGGGACTAGTCTAGAAAGGTAATTTCAGAGGTTTTATGCTGAGAGAGTCTTGGTTTAGTGTTGGTGTATAAATGAGCAAGTTAGTAACCTTTCTCTCTCTTGATCTTATATAAAACATGGATCCAATGCATTTGGATTGTTAAAGTGGCTGAGATCTTTGGCTTATAGGCACATGGCTAGCAAGAGTTGGTCACCAACCACTTACTAGGGCTAGATCTACACTCCACCTCGTTAAAATATTCAAATGGGCAATTTAGTCATTTTGTTTTTACTTTTAGTGGCAAAGTGGGCAATCTATTCTAACCCTTAGGGTTTAACCCTAAGGTTCTATAAGTCTAATTTCTAGGATTTGGTAATTAGGGCTAAAATGGGAATCTTAGTTTCTAAAAAGTGAATTATGGTTCCCTAATTAAATTAGGTTTACTAATCACCTAGGACTTGTAAATTAGGTTTCATACTTTACTAAATACCATTAAGCTTGCTTAATTAATAATTAGGGTTTACAACTTAGCAATTAGGATTCTAATTTAGTAATTAAGGTTTCCAAATATTAATTAGGGTTTACCTAATTAACATTAAATCTATACTAATTGTCATTAATTACATAACATACAACATAACAATTTTTACAGTCGTAATTGACTTATGTACTATAGTTTATCAGTAACGCTAGGGTTTTGCACTGTTTTACTATAACTGTTCTACACATTAATTAACATTACATACATATCCGATATGTTTATATCAATTTGAATATAAATATTATTATATTACTATTCTCATTCCTTATTAAAAATAAAGAATTAGGTTTTTAATCCATATCCCATATAACCTTCATATATTCCATTTTTAATTAAGTTAAAATAATTAACTTAACTATAATAAAATACACATCATAATAATCCTTATAACCATATAATATTTAGAATAATCATATTTTCATGAAAATAAATAATAAATAATTTTATTATAAAATTAATTTATAATAAGAATATAATCTATAATGATCAATAATTCTTAAAAAGAATTTATTTATAATTACTCAAGTAATAAATAAGTTTTATCTATCACATAAATACATATATTTTTCTTTGCACATAATCCCACCTTTATATATAAAAAAATTTAATGCAAAATTTATTATTTATTTATATTGAAAATATTCGGTTATTACAGTTGGATAAGCTTTAGTTAATGGATATGTAATGTTGTTCTTGAAAGTTTACTATCTCTATAGTGATTTTCCATCTTTCAATGATTCCCATAATCAAATGAAAGTGCCACAACACATGTTTAGATCCAAGATGAAACTTAGGAACTATTCCTAGTTCTGTAATGAACTTTTTATCCAAACAATCAACTTGTATCTTCATTTACAACTATATACTTTGTCTTTATTACTAAACTAGCAACTGAATATTGTTTGAAACCTTTCCAATTCACTGCACCACTGTTCAAGGTAACCATTTACCTTAAAGTGGATTTTCTGTCGTCTTGGTCTATCTGAAAAACTTGAGTCTGTTAAGCCCTCTAGTTTTAATTTTGAGCCACCATAAATTTTAATCACATCCTTAGTGCCGATTAAGTACTTTAAGATGTTTTTCATTGTCTTACAGTGATCTTCTCCAGATTATGACCGATCATCATCGGGTCTCGTATATTTCATTGTATACATGATTGTCACTCATGTGATCTCTCTTTCCAGGAGTCTATAGGGACTATTAAGAGTGATACACTCCATAGCTCATCAACATGAGACATCTCTTGGAGTTTTCCATGCTAAACGATTTAGCATCAAATGAACATACGTTCCTTGGGTTAATTCGAGAATCCTCTTGAATCTATCTATATAGATTTGTATCCCCAATTATGATACTCTTCCCAAATAATTCATGGAGGAATGTTTAGACAACTTTATATTTACTTATTATAGCATTAGTATCTCATTCCTTATCCGTAATATATCAATATATATCCGTAATATATCAATATATAATACTAGAAATGTCACGACGCTCCCACTGACTTTTTGTACACATTAGGTTCCATTTTTGAGAAGCTTGCTTCAATCCATTTCTGTGAGTGTCTACAACTCTTACCTCATCGTATGTAACTGGATCATAATCTTTTATGATGTGTAACTCATTATCGTCATTTATGATGAATCCATACCTCCTAGGTATCTTCGGTACTATTCCAGATTTACGATTCGGTTGTGGTACAATAGGTCTATCTACAAGTTCCTTTTATTTGACTTATAGTGTTTTGTGGTTCTTAAACTCTTCAAGATTCTATTATCCTCCCACTAGCCCCTTCAATGATAAACACTTTTATCTTAGAAGGCAGCGTGTTTCGCAACAAACACCTTTTGCTAAGTAGGATTATAGAACATATACCCTAAACTTACTTTAGGATGTCCCACAAATCGACACTTGTCAGATTTTGTCCCAAACTTATTCCTTTGAAACCTTTTCACATAAGCTGGACAACCCCTTATCTTAACATACTTAATATTAGGAATCCTCCCTGTCCATAACTCTTATAGAGTCTGGGGTCGGATATTGAGGTTACCTTTTTCGTAGATATTCAGCCATTTCTAGGGGATGACCTCAGAAGGATACTGGAATGTCGGTAAAATCATTATGGACCGCACAATGTCCAACAAGGTATGATTTTTCCTTTCAGATACATCAATTAATTATTGTATATCAGGAGGCGTCCATTGTGAGAAAACCATTTGAGATGATCTAGAAACTTATTGCACAAGTATTTATTCCTTGATCTAATCAAAGAATCTTAATACTTTTCAAATTAGTTTCACTTCTGAATTCTTTGAAACTTTCAAATAATTCACACTTATATTTCAGCAAATACACACATTCAACTCTTTAAATGATCATCTCCTTTTCTTATACTAATTTGTTCAATATGCAAAATTATTTTCACGTAAGTCAAGTATACAAAATCCATTAAGTAATATTCTAGTTTTATACAAAACATTATTATTATAAATAGTACAACAATTGTTCTTAAATATAATACCAAAGATTTCATTATCCAACAACAAAATGGAAATAATGTTTCTAATAAGAACTGGAATACAATAACAATTTATTGACTTAATTAATAGATTTTCCCGTAGGCATTGCTAAACTATAAGTTTCTATGGCTAATTTAGAACCTTTTGCTTCATTTCCCACACATACGATTACTTGTCTTTGTTTAGCTTTCTACTTCTGCTTAGTCTCTTCATAAATCTATATTTATTTTAACCAAAGTCGGTATCCAATACCTAAGTAGCACCTTGACTTAAAGAAAAATTTATTTTAAATCATGAACAAAATTGTATTTGTAACGGAAACTTCACTAAGCTTCTTCTGGTTAGCTCTGCAAGATGTTTCTCGCAGTTTCTTTTCTAGTGTCCTGGGTTATTGCAGTGGAAGAAAACTCCTTTGCTATCTATAACAACCCGATATTTTCTATATAAATTAATAAGAAATTTTGCGTATAAATTTTTTTTTTATTTCAAGGATGAGGATTTGTACAAGATAATGTGTATATGTATTTATGTGATAAATAAAAATATATTTTTACATAAATATTTACAAATAAATTTATTTTAGAATTATTGATTATTATAAAGTATATTCTTATAATAATTAATTTTAAGATAGAAATGTTTTTATTAATTATTTTCCATAAAAATATAATCATATATTATTTAAATAATATATGAAGTGATTTTTAGAATAATTATAATAATTATTTTATTATATGAATTTTAGTACAAATTATTAAGTTAATTATTTTACCTTAGTTATTAAGATTAAATATGAAGAATAAATCAGATATGGAATCCAAACCCTAATTTTGGATTATTGTCAAGGTATGAGGATATTAATATAATATTAATTATATTTTGATTTTTCAGTGCTATGAATATTTACTGTATGTCCGTATTGAGAATGGTTGGTCAATTACGGTGTATTATGACCAAACCCTAGTAATAATGTTAAACCCTAATTTGAGATCCAAATTAGAGTACAAGATTGTTTTATAAGTGTGTTATATAATTTATGTCATGTATTAAATGTATTAATTAGGTAAACCCTAATTAAAGTGCTAGAAACCCTAAATTTTTTTTAGAAAACCCTAAATTATTTAAAATCCTAATTTTAAGTGTTAAACCCTAGTTTGAAACTCAATTATGAGTTCGAGATTAGTATGTAACGATGTTATATGATTTTATGAATAATTAGGTAAACCCTAATTAACATTTTGAGATATTAATTTTTAGAAACCCTAATTTCTATAATTAGTAACCCTAATTAGAAATTATAAAACCTAATTACCAAAAGTATAAATCCTAATTGCTAAATTAGCAAAAGTCAATGATAATTATATGATCTAAACCCTAATATTACTGTAAAAGGTAATTAGAAAATTAATCATAATTATGAAACCCTAATTTAAAAATTTTAGAAACTAAAATTTATTTAATTTTTTATTTAATTTTTTATTTTTGTACAAACCCTAATTGCTAAATCCTACTAATGTTTTATGCTAAACCTTAGGGTTAAACCCTAAGGGTTTGCATGATTACAAGATTGCCCTTAAAATTTCATGCAAAAAGACCAAAATACCCCTCTTGTATTATTGGATTTTGACAAGTTTCTATTTTGCCATTTAAATGAATTATCAAAAGACTAGTTTGCCCCTAATTGAATTATTTTGGCTAGAATAGGTTTTGACTTAATAGGGAGAGTTGGTGACCAAACTCTAACCACAACCTTGACTTAAAATGGACAAAATTCAGCTCTTGTACCAGCCATTCATGCATCTAGCAAGCTCTATATATAGATTAAGAGAGAAAAGTTTACTTTTGTAAGCCATTTTTGTACCAAACACCCAAACCTTTTCTCTCCACCCAAACCCACGAAATTATAAGACAAACCAGTCCCAAGATCAGCCCCACGAAAAACCACATCAAACTTAGAATCAATGAATCAAAAATTTTCTTAACAAGGTATAAAACTTTCCCAAAAATCTGTCCATAAATTATGTATTAGATGTTATGTTTGAGTGTTAGAATATGTTTATTATAGTGTCTAATGATGATCTGGGTTGCTAGATGTTAGATCCATAACATCTAGAGGCTTGGATTTGAAGATTTGAAAAATCTGGAAAAATTTTGTTTTATGTCTGACAACCAAATGCCAGGCCTCTTTAATCGTTACCTGTTATGTGTTTTAGTAGTTTAAAGCCTTGTACTTGTAGTCTGGTATGTGGTCTTTGATATGAAAAAACGAATCAGGACCAAATAATGTATGGATTAAAAGTTATACTTGGTCAAAGTCGGTTGACCGACCATGACCAAGTGATTTCTGGGTAACCCAGAAATCCTTTAACCGTGTCTGACAAGATTTTTCTGAGGCTAGATCTTGCGTTTGTATGATGTTTTGATGTTGTTAGTGTATCAGGATTATGTTCGGTTATGTTTACTATATATGTATGCTCCTAGATCGCTTATATAAACAAGATAAGGAAGGAAATCGATAGTCAAAGTAGGATGTTTAAGCATGAAATGCATTTTCTAGAATTTCCAGAAAGTTCAAGAACGCTATTTTTGACATGGTTTGACCAGTTGGTATCTGCTAGATTTGTTGTTGTTTTAGTAATATTTTGTGATAGATCTATTTAGTTACATGTTGGGTATAAGATGGAATCGTTAGATCCTTAAAACATTGGACGATTAACATGTAGTGGAGGCTCAAAGTATCACTCATGATCTGTTCTTCATTTCTGGGTAACCCAGAAAATGAAGAACAGTCCTGACAACATTTTTGGAGGCTCAAATCTCTCTTGTGTTATGTGTTATGATAATATTTGTTGTTGGATCTTTCAGTCGTGCATTTGTACTACAATATCTGACTAACAACATTCCCAAAAACGTTATGAGCTAAGAATTATGCTTGGTCAAACCTAGCAACTCGTTAACTGGCAAGGTGTTCTGGACTTGTATGAAGAACATGAAGAACACCTATAGCGATGGTTCTGTCGCTATAGGTGGTCTTTAGCGACAGATAGTAATTTATTTTCCAGAAATTAATTAATTTAATTAAATTAATAGAAAAAATGGTTTTTAATTATTAAAAATACCAAACAAATATTTAAAATTATTTTAAATTTCGAAAATTAGTTTTTAATTATTTTTAGTATATGTCATAAATATTTAATATTTTTCGAATATTAAAAGTAATTTATTTATTTAATTATAATATTAAATTAATTAGTTAAAAATGATTTTAATATTTGAAAAATTATTTAAAATTATATTATGATATAAGAAAATATTTTAAGTTATTTTTAATGACTTTTAATATTTTGTGATAAATTTCATTAATAAATTAATATTAATGATAATTAAGTTATTTACTAAATGAATTAAATAAATAAATTAAAATGAATTTATTATATTAAAAATCATTTTAAATAATAATAAGGTATTTAAAAATATTTTAAGTTATAAAATATAACTTTTAATAGTTAAAGGTAAATTTCATTAATTAATTATTATTAATGATATTAAAGTTATTTAATAATAATATTAAATAATTTAGTTTAAAATGATTTTAATATTATAATAATCATTTTAATTGAAAATAAAGTGTTTAAAGATATTTTAAGGATAATTTCATTAATAATTTAATATTAATGATTATTAAAGATATTAAATTTATTTAATAATTATATTAAATAAATAGTTAATAAATGGTTTTATTAATTTAAAAATCATTTAAAAAGGATATAAAGGAATTAAAAATATTTTAAGTAATGATTAAAGACTTTTAATATTTTGATAAATAGTACATTAATATTTAAATATTAATGGTAATTATTTAAAATGATTTTAAATATTTTAAAATTACTTAAGGGTAATATTAATACTTTAAAAGTATTTCAAGTTATTATAAATAACTTTAATGTGAGACCCCAAATTTTATCAATAAAGATTTAAATTTTGTCAAAATAATTTTTAATATTATGGTGTGAATTTGAGATAATATTATAGTTGTGGGTAGTATTTATAAATTTTGTAAAGTATGCAAGTGGTTATATTATATTCGATTGGTCGTGGAATATTCGGTTTAATGGGAATATTAAATGCAACTGACTCAATCATTGGTGGACCCCTAGCAATGTAATTATTGTCGGATTGAGAAAACGACAAAAATATTTTATTGAAATAACGGCGGAAGTTTTACCATTGATCTTTGTTGAACTACTCGGTAGTAAAAGTGCGATGTCGTGTGGTTGCATAGTAGCACACGGTATTGATTATTGATGCTTATCGAGAAGTCACTCGGTTTGATTCCATTATTGTCGATTAATAATATGAATTATTATAGCGATAATGATGTTTTGTTTTATTCAGTATTATTAACGTAATAAAAGCGAAACATCTTTATATAAAATAGAATACTTTATTAAAGTTATTCTATAAATAGAATATATTATATTTTATTATGCATAGTGTTGCATAGTGTTTGCATAGTAAAATGTTTTATATAAATAGAATATATGATATTTTATTTAAAAGATTTTGCTTTAAATATGGATAGTCGATTAAAGTAAAGCAATCTGGACCGTTCATGGATTAATTACTATGCATTCTATTTTCCTATAAATAGATGCTAATTCCTTCATTATTTTCTTACGAATTCACTGAAACTTTAGAGAGAGAAATTATAGAGAGAAGCTATAGTGAGAAAATCTATAGAGAGAAAGAAGAAGAGTATTCTGGTACTTCACTACTTTGATATCCAGTGTCTTTTACGATAGGGAATATTATTTGTTGTACCCGTAAGGTGTTATTCTTTCTTATTCATGAAGAGAACTTACATTATTCCATTCATTATTATTACATTGGAATAACTTTTGTAAAAGTGGCATACCCTATACATAACCTCGCATACGCTGGCATACCCTATACTTGGTGAAATCCTTATATTATTCCATTCTTATTTATTACATTGGAATAACTTTTGTATCTGCGAATCCCCATACTTGGTGATCTTCTTCATTATTCCATTCTTTATTATTACATTTGGAATATCACATCCGTGTGTGTTTTTACACCCACACAGTTTCCATTGTTTATTATTCCGCATTTATTATTACATTGGAATATCCTCATGCGTGTATTTTACATCGGACTGGTTCCATTGTTTATTATTATTCAAAGATTTATTATTACGATGGATCATCCTGCTTGGTGTGAATTTCACGACTGGTTCCGTTATTATTATTACATTGGAATAACTTTGTACATCTGGCTGCGCATGCATGGTGATTTCCTTTGTTATTCCATTCTTTATTATACCCAAATTGGTTAAAACTTTGACTTCTATACTCCATGAAATTAGTATAATATTCTTGATATTTGCGTTTCATCCGAAGATCTTTTCATGGAAATATTCTTCTCGATCATTCTTAAATTTTACTCTACAAAATAGTATCTTGTTGACAATTTGGGCGTTACTAATCCGGATAAAATAATTCTTGAACTTGTTTTATTGAATTATTATGTCATTGTCATCATCCTCATGTTATATTATGTTATCTTGACTTACGTGTATAGATGAACTTAGTATGATTATGACCGAGGGATCATTCAATTATAATCATGGCTTGTTATAAATGATGTGATAAAAGTCCTCGATGGCACTGTAATGCGATGATGGATAGTTTTGGTATGATTATGACCGGGGTGATTCGGTATAGTCATGACCATTGATAATTTGATGAAAATCCTTGACCGTGGTACAGAGATGATTAGATATTGTGGTTTATTCATTAAACTGAGTCTTAGTGATAAAAATTTATGAAAACCTTTTAAAACCTAAAAGATAGTAGACTTTATTTTCTACTTGACTCTTTTAATGGATTGTATATTCCGCTTCAGTTAAACTGGTTATCTATTGTATTTTATCAGTTTAACACTGTTGAAGGCTAATGATAATTTATTCTGCATTATCTTAGTCATAATATTTCTTCTTGGGCTAGTTGAGCTCACCTTTATTTCACCGTTCTCTTGAAAAAATGAGAACATAAATTTGGGACGACGAGTCGGGGAACGGAGTAATGGTCCGGAGGATAGCATTAGTAGTCCTCACTATTCTACGTGAAATAGTGTGATAATAGTTGTAATGAGGACTCCTTTTGAGTTTGTATAATATCTAGTAGACAATATTTGTATTCAAACTCACGCTTTATGTCGTATTGTACATATCGATTATGTTAGTAAGTTGTTTTTGAATTTATGTACCATGTAAGTGGCGACCCAAGATGGGTGGCGTATACCTAATTTTGGGGCGTCCACGGTTGGTATCGAGCTTAGGGATATGATCCCGGGTGAGATGTGAGATAAGAACTAGGAGGGAGAGAGAGGCGGGAATTCCTTCGCTAGTATGACCTACCTAAATTTATTTGGTATTTAATTGGTGGTCGGTAGTATAGGGATAATATGTGATATGTTAATTAACCCTTGTTTTGTGACAGTGTTTGAGAATGGCATCTGAAAATGCTGAGATAAGCAATGAAGCACATGAGAGTGTTGATAATAATCATACTGGTGGCAACGGCTATCAGAACAATGATAACCATCGTGGGGGAAATTATCATGCTAAGTATGGTAACCACTTCGGTGGTAATCATGGCAAAGATAATAGAAGTGGAAATTGCAAGAAGAGAAGGTAATTTAGCTCAATTTTGTTGTGCACCAAAGTCAAGTCTAGCTGGGACGGTGGCACCAAAGGTGGATATGGACAAAGCAAAGTCGTTGGTTTTAGGAAGTGCATATTTTATGACTTCTCAAAAAGCGAGTAAACCGAACGAAGTTAGCACGAGTTAGTTAATTATAAATTGCGAAGTCTATACCTTATAAGATACCGGTTCTACCCATTATTTTATCTCTCTTGCTTGCGTTCAACGTTTAAATTTGACTCAGGAGAAGTTAGACTTTGACTTATTGGTTGAAACTTACGTTAGTAGGAGCCTTCATTACGCTTACTATTTTTAAATCTTGTTTGATTCAAATAAATACTTTCACGTTACTGTCGATCTTATCTGCTTGAAAATACTTGCCTTTGATGTGATTTTAGGAATCAATTGGTTAACTACTCATCATGTTTTTAAAAGGTTGTTAGCTTTTATATTCATAACCAACTTGTTGTGCGAATTCAAGTAACCAAACTACTAAAGTCAATTATTGTCATATCAAGCCATAAGTAAAGAGCCCCGAACCTTTCGTTGTTGACTTCCTTGTGTGGAATGCACCGAAGCGGACATTCCAGTAGGCGACATCGTGAATGAAGATGATAAGTTTATAGGTATCATTGTGAGGTGCTATCTAGGTTAAGGGATAGAAGTCACAGCGGTATCAATGTGACGTACTATCCAAGTCTTGGATGAGAGTCACAGTTTTGAATGATATTTCTATTATTAATAAATTTCCTAGCGTATTCTTGAAGACTTCTTAGCCTACTTAGAGCATGAAATCGAATTTTGTATTGACCCCAGTATAAAACCCATTTCTTAAACCCTCAAATATTTCTTCAACTAAAATGAACAGTTTACGTGGTTTATGATGAAAGTCATAATAAAAGCATTGGACTAATGAAAATCATGGGTATACGTGGTATTTGTAAGTGTTATGATGAGTTATGTTGGTTAGTATGTGAAAACATGAAAGTTTCTTAAAAATCACAAGGAGTTAAAAACCAGATTTTGGTGAAAATCGTAACATGAAATTCAATTGACCATATCTCCTATTATATTTTGAATTTTTGAGTGTGGTCAAGTCCTAGAGTTAGATCTATGAGTTTTTTAGCTTATCCAAGTGGAATCACTGGAAAAGGTGTTGTAGATTTTCGTGTGAACTGATTTTAGAAAAGGGGACGGAAATTAAAAATTTCCAAAAAGCTGCTGCCATGATTTTAGAGGGGCTGTTTCAGCCACTTAAGTTATGAGAAAAATTTTGGCCTTTTGGGACATGAAGGTATATGGTATAAAGTACCTCCTGTCCAAAAATGAGCTCATTTTGACTTAAAATGAGCAAGTTATGACTATTTCAATATTTAGGTTTTTCCGATTTAAAAATCGCTATAACCGGAGTTTTATAACTCCGATGATCATGAAATTTAAACTGGAAGCTCACGTTAACATGTGCAAGGTCCTGCCAAGATTTGGGAATTTTTGGAGTTAAACTTGAGGTAGCCAATTTCTTAAGGAATTAATTAGAAATTGATTTTTGAAAAATAGTAAATGAATTTTAAAAATTCCAAGAAAAATATATTTTCATTATGGGACTATATTATTCTAAATCCCAGAAAAGAAATATTTTTGGGACTGATTTGGTATTTTTCATGAAAATAGTTTAGTTACAAAAACATATGAGTTAAATATGTTATGTGAAGTAACAAAGTTGAAAATAGGATTTTATGGCTGAAGAATCCTATATAGAGTATATGCATATTTTTTGATGAGGATTTGATAATTGGTGATGATATCTTATGAGTATGGCATTTTTGAATGATTAAATGCATTATATGGTAAAGCGTAAACAATTGAGATAAATTGTTTATAAATTTAAGAAGTGATTAAAATATTGTTATAATATTAATGATATTAGATTATGAGATTATTAAGTGATTGATAACATGGGGATATTCTTGAATCCTAGATAAATTATATTATAAATGTTTAATATTTATCCTTTATCTCATTTGATTGATTCTTTATATCATTATCCTCATGCTTATATTATGTTGAAAAGTCATCGTAGCTTCAGAAGTGCATGGATGGACTTGGTATGATTATGACCGAGGATTGTTCGGTATAATCATAACCGTAAATGAATACACGATTATCTTTGGTAGTAGTGCATGGATAATTTGTGGTCGTGATACTAATGAATACACGATTATCTTTGGTAGTAGTGCATGGATAATTTGTGGTCGTGATACTAATGAATACACGATTATCTTTGGTCAGTAGTGCATGGATAATTTGTGGTCGTGATACTAATGAATACACGATTATCTTTGGTAGTAGTGCATGGATAATTTGTGGTCGTGATACTAATGAATACACGATTATCTTTGGTAGTAGTGCATCGATGATTTGTGGTCGTGATACTAATGAATACACGATTATCTTTGGTAGTAGTGCATGGATAATTCGTGGTCGTGATACTAATGAATATCCTTGGCTCAGAGTGCGGGGATGATTCGATGATATGGATTAATTATTGAAATGAGTCTCAAAGAATGAAATATTAATTCATGGATGTGGTAAAAGTCATCTTTAGGCGTAGTGCATTGATAGACTTGGTATGATTATGACCAAGGATTATTCGGTATAATCATGACCGTAATTGAAAACACGAATATCCTTGGCCAGTGGTGCATGGATAATTCATGGTCGTGATACTATTAAGCTGCGTCTCCGCATTATTGGTTTTACAGTTGTATATCTTTGGCCTGTAGTGCAAAGATGAATTGTTAATGAATATCTTTGGCCGTATTGCGAAGATGAATTTAATATTTTTAACGATAAAGGTATTCAAGGTATCCTCACCTCTTATCATACCAGGTACGTACCCTAATTTCGAGGGCAAAATTCCATAAGGAGGGGAGATTGTGAGACCCAAGATTTTATCAATAAAGATTTAAATTTTGTCGAAATAATTTTTAATATTATGGTGTGAATTTGAGATAATATTATAGTTGTGGGTAGTATTTATAAATTTTGCAAAGTATGCAAGTGGTTATATTATATTCGATTGGTCGGGGAATATTCGGTTTAGAAGGAATATTCGTATAACGGCTCAATCATTGGTGGACCCTAATAATGTAATTATTGTCGGATTGAGAAAACGACAAAAATATTTTATTGAAATAACGGCGGAAGTTTTACCGGTTGATCTTTGTTGAACTACTTTCATTAGTAAAAGTAATGCGATGTCGTGTGGTTGCATAGTAGCATTACGGTATTGATTATTGATGCTTATGTGAGAAGTCACTCAGGTTTGATTCCATTATTGTCGATTAATAATATGAATTATTATAATGATAACGATGTTTTGTTTTATTCAGATTATTAACGTAATAAAACGAAACATCTTTTATATAAAATGAATACTTTATTAAAGTTATTCTATAAATAGAATATATTATATTTTATTATGCATAGTGTTGCATAGTGTTTGCATAGTAAAATGTTTTTATATAAATAGAATATATGATATTTTATTTAAAAGATTTTGCTTTAAATATGGACCGTCAGATTAAAGTAAATCAATCTGGACCGTTCATGGATTAATTACTATGCATTCTATTTTCCTATAAATAGATGCTAATTCCTTCATTATTTTCTTACGAATTCACTGAAACTTTAGAGAGAGAAATTATAGAGAGAAGCTATAGTGAGAAAATCTATAGAGAGAAAGAAGAAGAGTATTCTGGTACTTCACTACTTTGATATCCAGTGTCTTTTACGATAGGGAATATTATTTGTTGTACCCGTAAGGGGTGTTATTCTTTCTTATTCATGAAGAGAACTTCTGTTATTCCATTCATTATTATTCTGTTGGAATAACCTGTAAAAGTGGCATACCCTATACATAACCTGCATACGCGGCATACCCTATACTTGGTGAAATCCTTATATTATTCCATTCTTATTTATTATGTTGGAATAACTTGTATACGCGGAATCCCCTATACTTGGTGATCTTCTTCTGTTATTCCATTCTTTATTATTCTATTGGAATATCCTCATGCATGTGTTTTACATCTACTGGTTCCCATTGTTTATTATTCCGCATTTATTATTCTGTTGGAATATCTTGTCTGTGTGTTTTACACCGGACCTGGTTCCATTGTTTATTATTATTCAGCATTTATTATTCTCAGGATCATCCCGCTTGTTGTGAATTTCACGACCTAGTTCCGTTATTATTATTCTGTTGGAATAACTTTAATATGGCAATCGCATGCATGGTGATTTCCTTTGTTATTCCATTCTTTATTATACCCAGTTGGTTAAAACTTTGACTTCTATACTCCATGAAATTAGTATAATATTCTTGATATTTGCGTTTCATCCAGTATCTTTTCATGGAAATATTCTTCTGATCATTCTTAAATTTTACTCTACAAAATAGTATCTTGTTGACAATTTGGACGTTACTAATTCTGGATAAAATAATTATTGAACTTGTTTTATTGAATTATTATGTCATTGTCATCATCCTCATGTTATATTATGTTATCTTCGGCTTACGTGTATAGATGAACTTAGTATGATTATGACCAAGGATCATTCGGTATAATCATGGCTTGTTATAAATGATGTGATAAAAGTCCTCAGTGGCCTGTAATGCAGTGATGGATAGTTTTTGGTATGATTATGACCAGGGGTGATTCGGTATAGTCATGACCATTGATAATTTGATGAAAATCCTTGATCGTAGGTACGAGGGATGATTAGATATTGTGGTTTATTCATTAAACCGAGTCTTAGTGATAAAAATTTATGAAAACCTTTTAAAACCTAAAAGATAGTAGACTTTATTTTCTACTTGACTCTTTTAATGGATTGCATATTCACCGCAGATTAAACCGGTTGTCTATTGTATTTTATCGGTTTAACATTGTTGAAGTCTAATGATAATTTATTCGCATTATCTTAGTCATAATATTTCTTCTTGGGCTAGTTGAGCTCACCCTTTCTTTCAACGTTCTCTTGTGAAATGAGAACATAGTTTGGACTGAGTCTGGGAACGGAGTAATGGTCCAGAGGATAGCATTAGTAGTCCTCACTATTCTATGAAATAGTGTGATAATAGTTGTAATGAGGACTCCTTTTGAGTTTGTATAATATCTAGTAGACAATATTTGTATTCAAACTCACGCTTTATGTCGATTATACCTACTGACGGTTATGTTAGTAAGTTGTTTTTGAATTTATGTACCATGTAAGTGGCGACCCAAGATGGGTGACGTATACCTAATTTTGGGGGCGTCACATTTAACATTTTGGAAATGATTTCATTAATAGTTTAATATTACTTAAATATTAATGATAATAGAATTGTTTAATATTTAAATCAATTAATAATGATTCCGGTGTTTGAAAATGCGTGATAAAAGATAATAAATATTTAAAAAAAATATTATAAGTCATTTAAAAATAATATGACCGATACTTACAGATATGGAACTACAGGTTAGAGTCTTAGACTCGATAATTACCCGATAAAGCCGCTTTCAAGACAATCGGCAAGCATGTTTCGAAAATTGATCTGGACTTAGATATTTTGACTGTATATGTGTTTATTTGTGATTCAATGGTTGTGGAACATATGTGACAATGTGATTAGGTTAAGTGCTGACTGCAATAATCAGTGTTATGTGTTATAGTTATGTTATTATAATCGATCAAATGATCTTATTACTGATAGGTGTTATGTAAAGATAGAACTAAGTTACGAACCGTAAGCAGCGCATCAGGCAAGTATCTTACATTTGCATTTCCTTTATGCAATGGACATGAGTAAGAAGTTACAGAACTATATTATTATTATTCTATATTATTAACCCTATTGTGATATATTCTATATCCGATCATTGTTTATCAACATGTTAGTATATGGTAATTCAGATATATATTCTGTTCGTTAATTTCTAAATATGGTTACACAAGTGTCCCCACTTGGATAATCATTATAGTTAAACACATGTTGATATATATATATATATATATATATATATATATATATATATATATATATATATATAATACGTCTAAGCTATTTGACAAGCTAGACACAAATTTCAAAATGTCGTTGAATATTATAAAAACCTTTTTGTATCCAATCAAATTATTTTCGTTCGGATTCTAGTCTAAGTATGAACATCCCGATCACGGGAAAACTTTTATGCGCCCAAGGCGGACAGAGTGAACGATCCTATCGTTCTTGTAATGTATTATTGATCAATACAGGGTCCATAGGATGTACACCCTCATGCCCGTAAGTTATGACGGTTTGTAGATAAAGTTTTGCTAAACCTTATCGAAAATTAAAATAATGTTCATAGTATGTCGACTACCCTATATATATAGTCTATACGTAGTTTCAAAAATTTGAGATAGAATTGTTATGTTATTATTATCGGTTCAGTTTACTTCACAACTATAAATTCGTTATAGAAGTGATGTACAAAGAAAACAGTTATTTCTTTCAGCTAATTATATTTCTAATTGTTATTACTTGCTGGGCACCCAAATATTCATCCTTGCTTAATTTAAATGTTTTCAGCTAAGCGTGATCAACCTGAAGTTTCAGACAAGAACAAGCGAAAAAGGAAAGCAAACTGAATATGTGTAATGGTATCTTTTGTAATAGTTAGACAGTAATAAGGCAATGATATATATTATCTATCATGTAAGGAATTATAGTAAAGGTTACGTACTTGGGATTAGACTCCGATAAATGTAAACTAAGTTTGTTATTTATATTATTGTTATTATTATTAGTATTATTCCGCTCATAGAAATGGTATCGTGAAGCACTGAGTTTGGGTTTCAAGTACCTGAGTTTGGGGGCGTCACATCATGGTATCAGAGCTTAGGGTTAAAAACCTTAAGTGGGTTAGACCTTAGGCTATAACCTTGGAACAGAGGAAAACGTTGAAAATACAATTAACTCATATAGAATTTTTAAGGAGATGAATTGAATAAATTCATCGTCAAACAAAATAAAAGATAACTTATATAAAGCCATTATTTATTGTGTGTATATATTAGTTGATAATCAGGATAACTTAGGTGTGTAGATGTCAGATAGAAAAGGATTAGGATACCCTCAGGTCATAAAGTAGGATCAAACCCGTACCCCAAGCCAATATCAAAGCTAATAGCTGAAACAGAGGCTCATATTGAAAGCTACCTCAATGAGGTGGTTATCTTGAAAAGTGTAGTACCAGACCCAGAGGCGATAATATATCTAATAGGTAAAGTATAGTTAAAGAATATGTGGGCAATGTCAAGTTCTTAAACTCATATACTTGTGGTGAGTTCTTAAACTCATAATGTGTGGTAAGTTTGACGAACTAGGTATAGTTAAGTGTAAATGGATTATTGAGGATAATGGGAATATATAGAATACTAAGCAAATGATCATTAGTGAATGTGTAAGAAATAAGTAGTATTAGTATTAGTAGAATATGTATGCTCTATGATGTGTAATGTAATATTCTTTACTTTTGTATAAGTGTTGGTAGTGATTCCCGACTTTTATGTCACAAAGGGATATCGAATGTTTAAAGCAGTATGTGTTATGCTATAAAGTACTATGAATTAGTTAGATGAACATGATTTATTTACTTAGATAATGCCGCCAAGACGAAAACGAAACAAAAGGATGAAGAACTCATCAACAAAGTCAGAGGGACAACCAGGACGATCACGAAATTTGATTTATATAGATGCTCGAGCTATGCAGAATGGATTACCAGTCGTGGGAAATCAGCCAGGCAATCAATCGGCAAACTTCGAAGACTTCAAGGCAATCAAACCGCCAGGATTTAGAGGATCAACTGACTCTGTAGAAGTAGTTGTGATAGCTCGGGTAACGGAGGGGCAAAAGACAGCTTTTGCCACCTATACAATGAAAGGAGGGGCGAATTTTTGGTGGGAGACAAATCAAGTTAAAGACGGAGATGGGAGTAGTGGTAGTAGAACTGGAAAGAGGAAAGGAGATAAGGTTGGGAATACGGAAAATAGGCCAGAAGGTGGAAAGAAATAAGTTGTGCAATGTAGAAATTGTGGAAAGAATCATTCGGGAGAGTGTTTAAAAGGAAAGAATGTGTGCTATAAGTGTGGGCAGGAGGGACATATCTCTCCTAACTGCCCCAATCCAATAATTTATAGTGGGTGTTTTATTTGTGCATCAATGGAGCATAAGGCGAAAGACTGTCCAAGGAAGAGAAGGGAGGCAAAGAATGCAAATACGAGGAAAGACAACAAGACATTGACGATAGTGGGATCGACTTCAATAAATGAACCAACAAAACCAACCGAAGGAGTCTTCAACATGACCGTTCAAGAAACAGTAGCAGCCGGGGATGCAACTCCAGGTATTACTCGAACAAATTTTATTTTCTTATATTTTATTTTCTTATATATAGTAAATTATTTTATAAAGATATTTTGAAGGAAGAATTTGAGTTCTTTTAGGAATCAAATTTTTGTTTAATCAAAAAAGACAAGCTTTATGTGAATAGTTAAAGATCAGTTCGATCAAATTAGGATCGAGATCTACTTACAATGATTGTGTATACTATGTGTCGTGTATGTATAAGTTTTTAAAACGGTGATTCCGGGGACAGAATCTTTATAAGGGAGGGTGAATATAACAACCAGATATTTTCTATATAAATAAATAAGAAATTTTGCGTATAATTTTTTATTTTATTTTAAGGATGATGATTTGTACAAGATAATGTGTATATGTATTTATGTGGTAAATAAAAATATATTTATTACATAAATATTTACAAATAAATTTATTTTAGAATTATTGATTATTATAAAGTATATTCTTATAATAATTAATTTTAAGATAGAAATGTTTTTTTAATTATTTTCCATAAAATATAATCATATATTATTTAAATAATATATGAAATGATTTTAAAATAATTATAATAATTATTTTATTATATGAATTTCAAAGATGATTATTAAGTTAATTATTTTACCTTAATTATTAAGGTTAAATATGAAGAATAAATCGATATGGAATCCAAACCCTAATTTTGGATTATTGTCAAGGTATGAGGATATTAATATAATATTAATTATATTTTGATTTTTCAATTAGCTATAAATATATCTTGTATGTCCGTATTGATAATGGTTGGTCAATTACGGTGTATTAGGACCAAACCACAAGTAATAATGTTAAACCCTAATTTGAGATCCAAATTAGAGTACAATATTGTTTTATAAATGTGTTATATAATTTATGTCATGTATTAAATGTATTAATTAGGTAAACCCTAATTAAAGTGCTAGAAACCCTAAAAAAAATTTAGAAAACCCTAAATTATTAAAAACCCTAATTTTAAGTGTTAACCCCTAGTTTGAAACTCAATTATGAGTTCGAGATTATTATGTAACGATGTTATATGATTTTATGAATAATTAGGTAAACCCTAATTCACATTTTGAGATATTAATTTTTAAAAACCCTAATTTCTATAATTAGTAACCCTAATTAGAAATTATAAAAACCTAATTACCAAAAGTATAAACCCTAATTGCTAAATTAGCAAAGTCAATGATAATTATATGATCTAAACCCTAATGTTACTGTAAAAGGTAATTAGAAAATTAATCATAATTATGAAACCCTAATTTAAAAATTTTAGAAACTAAAATTTATTTAATTTTTTATTTAATTTTATTATTTTTGTGCAAACCCTAATTGCTAAATCCTACTAATGTTTTGTGCTAAACCTTAGGGTTAAACCCTAAGGGTTTGCATGATTACAAGATTGCCCTTAAAATTTCATGCAAAAAGGCCAAAATACCCCTCTTGTATTATTGGATTTTGACAAGTTTCTATTTTGCCATTTAAATGAATTATCAAAAGACTAGTTTGCCCCTAATTGAATTATTTGGCTAGAATAGGTTTTGACTTAATATGGAGAGTTGGTGACCAAACTCTAACCACTACCTTGACTTAAAATGGACAGCATTCAGCTCTTGTACCAGCCATTCATGCATCTAGCAAGCTCTATATATAGATTGAGAGTGAAAAGTTTACTTTTGTTAGCCATTTTTGTACCAAACACCCAAACCTTTTCTGTCCACCCAAAACCACGAAATTATAAGACAAACCAGTCCCAAGATCAGCCACATCAAACTCAGAATCAATGAATCAAAAATTTTCTTAGCAAGGTATAAAACCTTCCCAAAAATCTGTCCATAAATTATGTGTTAGATGTTATGTTTGAGTGTTAGAATATGTTTATTATAGTGTCTAATGATGATCTGGGTTGCTAGATGTTAGATCCATAACATCTAGAGGCTCAGATTTGAAGATTTGAAAAATCTGGAAAAATTTTGTTTGATGTCTGACAACCGAATGTTAGGCCTCTTTAATCGTTACCTGTTATGTGTTTTAGTAGTTTAAAGCCTTGTACTTGTAGTTTGGTATGTGGACTTTGATATGCAAAACGAATCAGGACCAAATAATGTATGGATTGAAAGTTATACTTGGTCAAAGTCGGTTGACTGACCATGACCAAGTGATTTATGGGTAACCCAGAAATCCTTTAACCGTGTCTGACAAGATTTTTCTGAGGCTAAATCTTGCGTTTGTATGATATTTTGATGTTGTCAGTGTTAGGTTTGTAATAATCATGAACGCAATCAAATTGCACAAAATAAGCGGAAACGTGTAAAAATTAGAGTTTAAAATTTTACAAACCATATACCCGGATCATCCTTTATGCATAATTATTAATTAAACGAAAAGATATGAAGAACAAGAATCATACCCTTAAAGATTCGAGCTTCCTCAGGTACAAGTTCACCTCCAATCCTTTTCTCATTCAACTTGAATCCACCGGGTTTGGTTCCTTCCTTTGATCAACGTTATCCACCCAAGTGTTTGGCCTCTAGAGGTGATCTATCAAGGAAGAAGAAAGATCCAAGAAGATGGGTGTTTGGAAAAACCCTAGTTTTTTCTATCTCTCATAGAAAAAGAGCGTACTCTCCCAACTGTTGGAATTACGCATATCGATATCTGATATAAAACTCCTCTTATAAAGATATCAGTTAACCCTTCTAATCTAATTAGAAAATAGGATATTATTTAATTAATTAAGCTCTCTAATCTTGATAGGGATAATTAATTAAACTCTTTTAATTAATTTAACCTCCTAATCTTATTAGGAATATATGAGAAGTACTTTTATTAATTAATTCCCAAACTCCTTTAGAATTAAATAATAATAATAGTAATAATAATAATAAGACTCCTCTTATTAATTTATATTTAATATTTCCAAAATATTAAATAATAAATATTAAGCTATTTAATTTATTCTATCACCATAGATTAAATTAAATATACTTAACTTATTATTACGATTATGCCATTAACTTCTTAAATAATTATTCTTCCTTTTATGGTGTGACCCTTTAGGTTCTCCATAATAAACCAGTTGTGAATAAATCAATTATAACAATTATAATATTATTTAAATAAATAAATTAAATTATTAATTTATTTAAATAAATAATATTTATTCTACAATAGGGAAAAGCCTCCATAGCGATCAACGACTTTCCAGATAATATAGATTTTAACATTAATCATAAAAGAACCTTTGAGTAAATAGTTACCGTACAATTCAATCCTTCCACCATACAATGTCCCAATTAAATATAAGAGATGGAATTACTATCAAGTCTTATTTTGTTTAATTATATGTATTTCGATCCTTAAATGCACAACTCTAAATAATGCAAATTAGAAACTCCTTTCTAATTTCATTATGCCTTGGCCAAGGACTAATGGGTTGTCATTTATCGAATCACATAGGACATTTCTCTTCTTTTACTAGAAGTGGTAGATTCTTTATTGATCATACATTATCTCCATGTACAACTTATTATACCTAAGCATACCCTTTGATATACCCTAAGGGTCTTATGGAATAAGTCAAAGTATAACTCATCATACACAAGATACTATGATGATCTCAAGTCCAAGGATCACTTGTACTACTATCACTACAGGAATTCCTATTGACATGCAAGTAAAACTCCATTGGGTATTCCTTAGCGAGCCACGTTCAGTGAACTTATTCTCTAATAAGCACCTACATACTTGCTTTAGTGTCTCCACATAAATGATCATGTGATCAATCATCTTCATCCAATGAGCAAGCAACGTATGTACCAATCTATCCGGATTCACTAATCCCCAATTTAGTAATCCAACGATTGGGAACTATTTTAGTTTTAAGCTTTCTAAGAATTTAGATCTCATTAGAATGATCATCATCATTATTCTAAAAGCATCGCTTAAAACTATGGGTTTATCACATATTATAAAACAACATCATGTAGATAATTAAAAGCCTTTAATACATTAATACTTTTTATTAAAAAATGAATAAGATTGTTACAAAGTATATGCTTTATCATCAAACATGATTGGCTTGTGTGCATACTACTTTCAATCACCCACTTGCACTAAAGCCAATCGCCATGGTATATCATACCCTTCTTCTCTATGTGACGATTATCCTGCTGTTGTATAAGCTTTAGTTAATGGATATGTAATGTTGTTCTTGAGAGTCCACTATCTCTATAGTGATTTCCCATCTTTCAATGATTCCTACAATCAAATGAAAGTGCCACAAGACATGTTTAGATCCAATATGAGACTTAGGAACTATTCCTAGTTCTGTAATGAATGTTTCATCCAAACAATCAACTTGCAGCTTCATTTATAGCTATATACTTTGTCTTTATCACTAAACCAACAACTCTTTGCTGTTTGAAACCTTTCCAATTCACTGCACCACCGTTCAAGGTAACACTTTACCTTAAAGTGGATTTTCTGTCGCCTTGGTCTGTCTGAAAAAACTTGAGTTTGTTAAGCCCTATAGTTTTTAATTTAGACCCACCATGAATATGATCACATCCTTAGTGCCGGTTAAGTACATTAAGATGTTTTTCACTGACTCATAGTGAAATTCTCTAGAATATGACTGATCAACATCAGGTCTCGTACATTTCATTGCATACATGAAAGTTACTCATGCCATCTCTCTTTTATGAGTCTATGGGGACTATTAAGAGAGATACACTCCAGGGCTCATCAACATGAGACATCTCTTGGAGTTTGTCATACTAAACGACTTTAGCATCAAATGACTATACGTTCTGTGGGTTAAATCGAGCATCCTCTTGAATCTATCTATATAGATTTGTATCTCCAATTATGATACTCTTCCCAAATCATTCATGGAGGAATGTTTAGACAACTTTATCTTTACTGATTGTAGCATTGGTATGTTATTCCTTATCCGTAGTATATCAACATATAATACTAGGAATATTACGACGCTCCCACTGACCCTTTTGTACATACTAGGTTCATTCTTATTTTTGATAAAATCAAACTCTTTTGATTGTCTCATCAAAACGAATGTTCCATATTTGAGAAGCTTGCTTGAATCCATTTCTCTGAGTGTCTACAACTCTTACCTCATCGTATGTAACTGGATCATCATCTTCTATGATGTGTACCTCATCACCATCATCTATGATGAATCCATACCTCCCAGGTATCTTCGGTACTATTTCAGATTTACGATTCGGTTGTGGTACAATAGGTCTATCTACAGGTTCCTCTTATTTGACTTATATTGTTTTGTGGTTCTTGAACTCTTCAAGATTCTATTATCATCTCATTAGCCCCTTCAATGATAAACACCTTTATCTTAGAAGGTAGCGTGTTTCGCAACAAATACCTTTTGCTAAGTAGGATTATAAAACATATATCCCAAACTTACTTTAGGATGTCCCACAAATCTGTACTTGTCAAATTTTGTCCCAAACTTATCCCTTTGAAATCTTTTCACATAAGTTGGACAACCCCTTATCTTAACATACTTAAGATTAGGAATTCTCCCTGTCTATAACTTTTATGAGTCTTGGGGCCGGATTTTGAGGTTATCTTTTCCGTAGATATGCAGCCGTAGATTAGGTTAGTGTATCAAGATTATGTTCGGCTAAGTTTACTATATATGTATGCAGTCAAAGAAGGTTGTATGAGCATGAAATGCATTTTCTAGAATTTCCAGAAAGTTCAAGAACGCTAATTCTGACATGGTTTGACTAGTTGTTATCTGCTAGATTTGTTGTTGTTTTAGTAATATTTTGTGATAGATCTATTTAGTTACATGTTGGGTATAACCTGGAAACGTTAGATCCTTAAAACATTGGACGATTAGCATGTAGTGGAGGCTCAAAGTATCACTCGTGATATGTTCTTCATTTCTGGGTAACCCAGAAAATGAAGAACAGTCCTGACAACATTTGTGGAGGCTCAGATCTCTCTTGTATTATGTGTTATGATCATTTTTGTTGTTGGATCTTGTAGTCGTGCATTTGTACTACAATATCTGACTAACAACATTCCTAGAAACGTTATGAGCTAAGAATTATGCTTGGTCAAACCTAGCAACTCGTTAACTGGCAAGGTGTTCTGGGCTTGTATGAAGAACATGAAGAACACCAATAGCGACGGTTCTGTCGCTATAGGTGGTCTTTAGTGACAGATAGTAATTTATTTTCCAGAAATTAATTAATTTAATTAAATAAATAGAAAAAATGGTTTTTAATTATTAAATATACTAAAAAAATATTAAAAATTATTTTAAATTTAAAAAATTAGTTTTTAATTATTTTTAGTATATTTCATAAATATTTAATATTTTTGGAATATTAAAAGTATTTTATTTATTTAATTATAATATTAAATAAATTAGTTAAAAATTATTTTAATATTTGAAAAATTATTTAAAATTATATTATGATATAAGAAAATATTTTAAGTTATTTTTAATGACTTTTAATATTTTGTGATAAATTTCATTAATAAATTAATATTAATGATAATTAAGTTATTTACTAAATGAATTAAATAAATTAATCAAAAATGATTTTATTATATTAAAAATCATTTTAAATAATAATAAGGTATTTAAAAATATTTTAAGTTATAAAATATAATTTTTAATATTTAAAGGTAAATTTCATTAATTAATTACTATTAATGATATTAAAGTTATTTAATAATTATATTAACTAATTTAGTTTAAAAATGATTTTGATATTATAATAATCATTTTAAATAAAAATAAAGTGTTTAAAGATATTTTAAGGATAATTTCATTTTAATTTAATATTAATGATTATTAAAGATATTAAATTTATTTAATAATTATATTAAATAAATAGTTTATTAATGGTTTTATTAATTTAAAAATCATTTAAAAAGGATATAAAGGAATTAAAATATTTTAAGTAATGATTAAAGACTTTTAATATTTTGATAAATAGTACATTAATATTTAAATATTAATGGTAATTATTTAAAAATGATTTTAAATGTTTTAAAAATCATTTAAAGGTAATATTAATACTTTAAAAGTATTTTAAGTTATTATAAATAACTTTAACATTTTGGAAATGATTTCATTAATAGTTTAATATTACTTAAATATTAATGATAATATAATTGTTTGATATTTAAATCAATTAATAATGATTCCGGTGTTTGAAAATGCGTGATAAAAGATAATAAATGTTTAAAAAAAATATTATAAGTCATTTAAAAATAATATGACCGATACTTACATTTATTGAACTACAGGATAGAGTCTTAGACTCGATAATTACCCGATAAAGCCGTCTGTACACCGACATATTTCAGAAATTGATCTGGACTTAGATATTTTGACTGTATATGTATTTATTTGTGATTCAATGGTTATGGAACATATGTGACAATGTGATTAGGTGAAGTGTTGACCGCAATAAGCAGTGTTATGTGTTATAGTATGTTATTCTAATTGATCAAATGATCTTATTACTGATATGTGTTATGTAAAGATAGAACTAAGTTACGAACCGTAAGCAGCGCATCAGGCAAATATCTTATCTTTGCATTTCCTTTATGCAATGGACATGAGTAAGAAGTTTCAGAATTATATTATTATTATGCTATATTATTAACCTTATTGTGATATATTCTATATCCGATAATTGTTTATCAACAACTTAGTATATGGTAATTCAGATATATATTCTGTTCGTTAATTTCTAAATATGGTTACACAAGTGTCCCCACTTGGATAATCATTATAGTTAAACACATGTTGATATATATATATATATATATATATATATATATATATATATATATATATATATATATATATATATAATACTAAGCTATTTGACCAGCTAGATACAAATTTTGAAATGTCGTTGAATAGGATAAAAACCTTTTTGTATCCAATCAAATTGTTTTGGTTCGGATTCCAGTCTAAGTATGAACATCCCGATCACGGGAAAACTTTTATGCGCCCAAGGCGGACAGAGTGAACGATCCTATCGTTCTTGTAATATAGTATTGATCAATACAGGGTCCATGGGATGTACACCCTCGTGCCCGTAAGTTATGACAGTTTGCAGATGAAGTTCTGCTAAACCTTATTGAAAATTAAAACAATGTTCATAGTATGTCGACTACCCTATATATATAGTCTATACGCAGTTTCAAAAATTTGAGATAGAATTGTTATGTTATTATTATCGGTTCAGTTTACTTCTTAACTATAAATTCGTTGTAGAAGTGATGTACAAAGAAAACATTTATTTCTTTCAGCTAATTATATTTCTAATTGTTATTACTTGCTGGGCACCCAAATGCTCATCCTTGCTTAATTTAAATGTTTTCAGCTAAGCGTGATCAACCTAAAGGTTCAGACAAGAACAAGTGAAAAAGGAAAGCAAACTGAATATGTGTAATGGTATCTTTTGTAATAGTTAGACAATAATAAGGCAATGATATATATTATCTATCATGTAAGGAATTATAGTAAAGGTTGCGTACTTGGGATTAGACTCTAATATATGTAAACTAAGTTTGTTATTTATATTATTGTTATTATTATTAGTATTATTCCGCTCATAGAAATGGTATCGTGAAGCACTGAGTTCGGGTTTCAAGTACCTGAATTTGGGGGCGTCACACTATCCGTATCAGTTTTGTTCTTATTATCCTTTGTTTTTGTCTTTCTATTTACCTTCTTTGAATCATTCTTCTTTTCAGAAGATCATTTGGCATCTACCAGTAAGACTTAGTCTTTCTTGGTTGGAAAGTGACTCTCAGCTATTTTCCAACATGTTAAGCAAATCAGCGAGGCTGATATCGAGCTTGTTCATATGAAAAATTCAGAACAATTATGAGAAGGAGTCTAGGAGTAACTTCAAGATCAAATCTTGGCTCTACTCTTTATCCATGACAAAACCTGTTGTCCTTATTGTTCAATCAAATTGATCATGTTTAGGACATGTGTCTTTACTGTATTGTCGTTGGTCATTCTTGATCAGAAGATCTCCTTAGATATTTGGTATCTATTAGTCCTACTTTCTTTACCATCAACTACTTGACGTGCAATAATATAGTAAGAGCATCCATAGTTTCATGCTGACGCTGAAACTCATTACTCATGGATACGAGCATGATGCATTGAGCCAACTGTGCATCATTGTGACGCCCCCAAAATAGGTGTACATCACCCATTTTGAGTCGCCAAATACATGGTACAGAACTCAAATACAAACTTAATTTATACAACTGTTATGTGTCGTGTAGAATATGACAAAACATAAGCTGTGAGTTTTAATACAAATATTGTTTCATAGACAATATCTAAACTCAAATTCAAATACAAATATTGTCTCATAGACAATATCCAAACTCCAATTCAATTCTCATTACAATTATTATCACACTATTTTATAGAATAGTGAGGACTACTATGGCAACCATCTCGGACCATCACCCCATTCCCCGACTAGTCCCGGCTACGTTCTCATTTTCTGAAGAGAACAATAAAAGTAAAAGGGTGAGCTCAACTAGCCCAGTAAAGAATATTATGACTAAGATAATGCAGAATAAATTATCATTAGCCTTCAACAGTATAACAACTGATAAAATACAATAGACAACAAGTTTTAGATCAACAACTCCAGCAAAAATAACAATCCATTAGAAGAGTCAAGTAGAGCATGATATCTACTATCTTCACTTATTTAAAAGTTTATCATCAATTTTATCGCTGAGACTCAGCTTAATAAATAATCCACATCACTGAAGTATCCATGAACTACGGGCCGAGGATATTCATTAGTATCACGACCACGAATTATCCATGTACTACGGGCCAAGGATATTCGTGTTTTCATCAATGGTCATGAACATGCCAAACAAAAATTCATCTTTGCACCCTTGGCCGAAGAGAACGCATGGTCATGATCATACTAATGAATCGTCACGAGACTCAAATTTCGATAAATAATCCACATCACTTGTAACCTTACAGGTCATAATTATACCCAAAAATCTCTAGTCATAATCATACCAATCAACAGTCCATCTATGCATTACGGGTTAAAGATGACTTTTATCACAATATAAACATGAGGATGATGACAATGACATAAACATTAATCAAACAAAATCAAGGATAAATATTAAAGACTTTAAATTTATCCAAAGTTTAAAAATATCAAAATTTTCAACACGATACTGCTTTGTGGAGTAAAATTCAAGAATAATAACGTATCAAAAATGATTTGTACCAAAAAAGAAAATAATTTTTGTCATGAATAGTACCCCAGGTGAATAGTAACTGAGTTAATAGTACCCCATGAATAGTACTTCGTAAATAGTACTTTGAGAATAGTACTTTGTGAATAGTACTCCGTGAATAGTACTTTGTGAATAGTGCTGTATTTATGAATAGTGCCCATGAATAGTACTCTATGAATAGTACTGTATGTATGAATAATGCCGTATAAATAAATAGTACCCATGAATAGTACTCCGACATGAAAAGCTTAAAATTTAACAAGAATGTTCAGAAAAATATCCTTGTGAAACGATACTAGATGAAGCGCAAATTTCAAGGATATTCTACTAATTTCACGGAGTATAGAAGCGATACTTCAACAAAATGAGTGTAGAATTAGGGATACGAAATGAAATAATATTACTTACATACTACAGATTATGAAAAAAAATATTATTTCATACGAATATTGAACAAAAATAATACCCCTTACGAATAAGAAATAAATAACATCTCTCACCTTAGTAGAAGGCTGGACACTGCAATAATGAAGTAGCAGAATACTCTTCTTCTTTCTCTCTATAGCTTCTCTCTCTATAATTACTCTTGTGAGTCTTAGTGAATTGGTGATAATGAAAAAAGAAATGAGCTTCTATTTATAGGAAAACATAGTTTCGATTATTGTACGTTTAGGGGCTCGAATTATTACAGTATAGTACCTTCATCTTTACCTCCATTTTTAATTTAGTCCTTGAAGTATTATCAATCTTGCATCACCTCCCCTAATAGTAATGCATGTGAACCAATAGTTCCATACATGTGAACCAACAGTAATTTACATGTGAACCAATAGCAATTAATTGCTCATTTATCCGATTAATTTCTCGTTTGGTCAATTATAATAACAAAACCAGTAAATCACAGAATTACCTCCTTTGAGGGTAATTGGGTCAAAAAGAATTAAAGAAAAATAAATGAACAAACATCTTTAAGCAACACGAACTTATTCATCATTAATATTCTAACTCACAATATTTAACAACTAGATCATTCCCAGGAAGGATTTCTCCCTATTGGCGCGCAATTAGGTGACCAAACCCCTTTCCTCGATAGAACTTTTTAGACATCGTCAATAATACAAAAAATATAATGAATAACTTTGTCGTCTCAATTATTGATTTAATAATATAAAATATTATGCAGATGAAACTGTGACAATAATTGAATCAATAATGTGAGATACTATGCAGCAATTACTGTAACAATAATTGAGTATAACTATGTTATTTCTCATGTAAGCATCAATAATCAATACCGTGTGCTACTATGCAACCACGCGTATTACTGTACTTTTACCACCAAGTATTTCAACAGTTTAACGGTAAAACTTTTGCCGTTATTTTTATAAAAAAATATTTCTATTGTGTTCTATATCCGACAGTTATTTCGATATCGGCTCCACCAATGATTGTGTCGTCGTACGGATATTCCCCGACAAAAAGAATATTCATCGACCAAACGAATATTTTATGACAACTTACTTATTTTGCAAAATTTTCATATATCACCCTTAACTTTAACCCTTTATCAATTTAACCATTTACTAAATAAAATAATAATTATAAGAAAATTGAATACTTTCATTTCATAAAATTCGGGGTCTTATAATCATTTTGCCACTTTCTAAAAGTAGCAATCTCTTCCTTAGAGGCATTGTCTGTAACTATTGCAGGAATAGGCATATTAAGGACATAAAATAACTTTTCAGCCATGAGAACTATTCTCAAATTCCTTAACCAATCCGAGTAATTCGGTCCGATTAATTTAGCATCTAATATGCTACGCAATGATAGTAAATTAGACATTGTAAAATTTTGTAAATGAATTTGTTCTTAACAACATTTTAGCATACATTCTTTTATTAATTACCAAAATAATTTAGGTCTTGTTTTAAATTGGTATCTTCCACTATTTTCTTCAAGCTATATTACCCTCAATTTATATAGTTCGGCGATATCTAATTAAAGATATGCTAGTGAGAATAAGGATCCCATTTCAAATGTATATAGCCTTGTGGTGACACAACAAACTATATATAAATAAATAGGTAGACAACTCTTGTCAATTACATCAACTATGCAACTCCTTGTATTTTGCCTCTTAGATTATTTTGATCAAGTGGTGGCACATCCGAATCAAAATTATCCAAGTTAAATCCAACCTAGCACTCCATATATTCAAAAAATATATATTGTCCTTGTGGTGACACAACAAAATAACATTGTTCAATTTTTCTTATAAGCATCAAATGTGATAAAATTAACATCTCAAAGAATTAAGATAAGTCTTGTGGTGACACAACAAACTTATAATAATTAATGGACATTCTATTGTTTTTATCATGCTAGAAGGCGACGTTCGATATTCCAAATATCTTTGAACGCGTAGGACTTAATATAAAAAATTCGAGGGGTTTACATGTTATTAATTTGTCTCATCTTGTTTAGCGCGCATCCACATATATATAAAATACACGTCATATTAATTAACATGCGAAGCATGTTTGCATAATATATAATATATAGTATAAGCATGCACATATAGAATACTATATTTTACCCAGATTGATTATGGACTTTATTCTAGTTCACTAGAGCCACCAAATGAACCAAAAGGTCAAAGCTAGGGTGCAAGAATAAAATTTAAATATAACTATTACATTTAAACTCGGACTCCAATCCAAACGGGTCTTCAAGCACTCCTTACTCCTTGATCTCCAACTCTTCAAAATAATTCTAACTATTCATATTACAAAACTATTTAAAATAAATAGAAACCTTGTTTAGCAGTCAAGGGGAAGTACATAGGAGGTAGATAATATTTATATTAAGAAAAATTAGAGAAGACGAGATACGCAGACCCCATTTAATAAAACTCATGCATTCATGCATTTAACTAAAATAAAATCCAATCACACTGGTCAATAGTCCATAATGAATCTCATTTATTATCATACACATCTACATATGCATCAATAAATAAATTCATCTCATGAATAATAAACATTCAATATATATTGATATCATTTAATGGACAAATTTAGTTAGCATAAAATCTAATTTCGAATCAAAATAAACTACTTTATTTTAATACAAATTTAAAATCAAAATAAACCTCTTTTATTTTAATTTATCCAATTTTGAATAAAATAAACTATTTTATTTTAAGCAAAATCTTTAATCAAAATAAACTCATTTATTTTAATTAATTATGGAATCCAATTCAAGTCAAAATAAAATCTTTTATTTAAGGAAACACGGTTTCTTTCTTCCTATTCACAAATAAACTCCTTTATTTTGAATAATATAAAATATTATTTCATATCTTAATAAACTCTTTTATTTAAGAAAACACGGATTCTCTTTTCTATTCACAAATAAACTCCTTTATTTTGAATAATATGAAATCTTACTACATATCTAACTAAACTCCTTTATTTAAGGAAATATGGAATCCAATTGAACTCCAATTAGTTATCATGGAATCCAATTCCAACTCTAATTAGTTAGCATGAAATCCAATTTTAAGATTAAAATAAAATTTTATTTTAAGATTAAAATAAATTAATTTTTTAAGATTAAAATAAACCTTTTATTTTAATTATAAAATAATTAAGTGTATATATATATATAATAATCGTTCCTAGATTCACGTGATATATATATGTCACTAGGTAAACATAATTCATATGATTCCCCAGGCTATACATATTATATATATAATTCATATATTATAAGTAATCATAATATATGAATTCCTTGAATCTCCCGTATAACAGCCTCAGTATATATATATATATATATATATATATATATATATATATAAGGATTAAATGCAAAGTTGACCACTGAACTTTTCTGATATCTGGGTATTGAGCCACTTTCTTCCGGTTAACACAAACTGAGGCCTTTTCTAGTCAAAAATTTGGACTTTGAACCCCGAGGCGCCACATGTGCGTTGACCTGATGATGTGGCACATGTGGCGCCTACATGGCACACGTCACCAAGTATGATGTGGTATTTAATATTAAAATTTGACACTTGTCCGATGACATGGAAGGTCTTTTAAATTTTTCCCAAAACTTGCCTCTCCACATACTCGAACCTGCGACCCAACATTTGGAATTTTGGTCATTTGACCACTCGAGCACCACGGGCCTAGCTGTTAGTAATTTGCAAGGAATAAGTTTTATATCAAACATGAGATTTCCCACAAAACAATTAATAAACTTACAGATTTACAAACAACATTCATTTTGTTCTTCAGACAAAGTCTAACCCTCGATTTCGTTCTCTGTCTTTCTTTCTCTCATCCAATTCTCGCGTGCACAGAGAAAAGCTAGGGTTTTAAAATTTCGTAAAATAGAGGCTTTGTAGTGGGGATACTAAAGTTATTCGATGTGACACCCCCAAAATAGGTATACCTCATTTATTCTGAGTTGCCAAATACATGGTACAGAATATAAATACAATCTTAATTATACAACAAGAGAGCTGTGAGTTTAAATACAAATACTGTCTTCTAGACAATACCCACTCTCAGAATGAGTCCTCATTACATTTATTGTCACACTATTTAACAGAATAGTGAGTACTACTAGCAATACTATCATCCAGACCATCACTCCGTTCCCCAACTCGTCCCAGCTACGTTCTCATTTCTTGAAGAGAACAGTGAAAGAAAGGGTGAGCTCAACTAGCCCAGTAAGAAATATTATGACTAAGATAATGCAGAATAAATTATCATTAGCCTTAAATAGTGTTAAACTGATACAATAATACAAACATTAAGTTTAACTGCAGCGGAACAAGCAATCCATTAAAAGAGTCAAGTCGAGAATAAAATCTACTATCTTTTATGATTTAAAAGTTTTTTCATCACTTTTATCGCTGAGACTCAGCTTAATAAATAATCCACATCATCGAATCACCCCTGAACTATGGCCAAGGATATTCTTTAGTATCACGACCACAAATTATCCATGCACTACGGGCCAAGGACATTCGTGTATTCATCAATGGTCATAATCATGCCAACAACGGTCTATCAATGCACTACGGGCCAATGAGGACTTTTACCACATCATTTCTAACATTACGGTCATGATTACACTGAATAATCCCTGGTCATAATCATACCAAGTCCATTTATGAATTACAGGCCACAGATGACTTTCAAAAAATATAAACATGAGGATGATGACAATGATATAAGAATTCAATAAAACAAGTTCAAGAATTAATTTATTTAAGAACTAATAACGTCCAAATTGTCAACATGATACTTCTTTGTAAAGTAAAATTCAAGAATGCTCAGAAGAATATTTCCATGAAAAGATAATGGATGAAGCGCAAATATCAAGAATATTCCACTAATTTTATGGAGTATAAAAGTTAAAACTTTAACCAACTGAGTATGATAAGGAATGGAATAACAAAAGAAATCACCAGACATACGATGGATATACCGCATGTAGGTTATTCCAATGTAATAATAACTAACTTGAATCGGTCCCACAGAAAACGCATGTATAGGATATATTCCAATGTAATAATAAAGATTTAATCGGTCCCAAAACGAAACGCATGGACATGATATTTCAAAAAAAATAATAAAGATTTTAACCGTGTCCCAAGTAAAACGCATGTACGGATATTCTAACGTAATAATAAAGAATGGAATAATGAAAGTTCTCTTTATGAAGACGAAAGAAAGAAATAATACCCCTTTACCGTAAAAAGAAGCTCAATATAGGAGTAATGAAGTAGCGAGAATACTTTTCTTCTTTCTCTCTATAGTTTATCTCTCTAGAGTTTAAGTGAATTAAGTAAGAAATAATGAAGGAATGAGCTTCTATTTATAGAAGAATGCACTGCATAGTAACTAATTCATGAACGGTCCAAATTGATTTACTTTTTAATCGATCATCCATAATTAAAGAAAAATATTTTAAATAAAATATAATATTATATATATATATATATATTATATATATATATATATATATATATATATATAATAATAATAATTATACACCTCCCCTCGCCGGTAAGAATCTTTCCCCAAAATCATACCATGTGACATAATTTATATATATATATATATATATATATATATATATATATATATATATATATATATATATATAACACAAGATTCTTCTGACTTCATCAGCTTCCCTTCCTACATCCATTTTGTCAAACCTATTAATAAATAATAATACTCCTCACCGTGTATCACCATAATCCCCCATGCACCCATTATTAACAAGTATATATATATATATATATATATATATATATATATATATATATATATACAAAAATTGAGATAACTTTCTCATGAGTATTTTGAAAAATGGGTAAATAAGGGGTTCATAAATATAACAAATACTTCATAAAAATTCTCTTAATATTTTTAACAACATTTATAATCATTATTATAATTCACAATATTAATCGACACAGTGCGCTTCTGTGAAAGAGGGGGCTTTCAATAATGATTTCTCCTATTGGTAGCATGATTAGGTGACCAAACCTCTCCTTGTCGAACTTCTAGACATCGTTAATATTGCAAATAATAATATTAATAACTTCGTCGTCTCAAGTATTGATTTAATAATATATAAAATATCGACAATAATTGAATCAAATAACGTGAGATACTATGCAACAATTACTATAGCAATAATTGAACAAACCTGAGTGACTTCTCACGTAAGCATCAATAATCAATACCGTGTGCTACTATACACCCACGCGTATTACTGTACTTTTACTACCGAGTAGTTCAACAGTTTTAACTGTAAAACTTCCGTCGTTATTTTCATACAATATTTTTTTCGTTTTCTCAATCCGACAATAATTCCGTTGTGGGGTCCACCAATGATTGAACATTGTGTAGTCCTAGCAAGACTTAAACACTTGAATAAACTTCGAATATGAAATATAGTGAGATATAAGTTTAAAGATAACACAATAAAATTGAACATTGTGTATATATAATAGGAAGGGTTATGAGATGTAAAGTAAAGTTTATGTTACAACTATTATGCGTTGCTATGTGACTAATAGTTGATGTGCCTGATTATATAATTGTGTAGGGCACATGAAGTGCAGATAACTGTAAGCTGTTAAACTGTTATTGGTAAACAACGATAAATACAAGTCTTTCAGTTCCTATTTGTTATGTGAATTTGATGATGAACTGTTTTAAATCTTTATTGCAAATATCATGATGTTTTATATATATGTTGAAAGTATGAAACGTTAAAGTCAATTATGACTATGATGATGGATGTCGATTGAGTAAAGAACTAAATCTTTATACTTGTTATGTGAACTGCAACGTGTATGTTACGTTAGTCCAATGATTATGGGATATGTGTTGAGCATGTTATTATGTGCTACGTGATGCATGAAAACCATTAGATTTTGCTGGGCTGTCGAGCTCAACCTTGCAAATAACCACTTTTGCAGGTTCAAGATTCAAGGTAAGGTTATGTGTTACTTGAAAGACATGAATCAAATGTAATACTTGAAGATTAACACACTTTGGTTGTGTTATTATTATTTGAACCATGTTTAAGGTTCCGAATAATGTATTAATGTTGAATTGTAATATCGTTTTGTGATTTAACTATTATAGTATTGAAAATGATTCTAAGATATTTAGATGTAAAAGTTGAAGGTTTTGGGGATGAGGATAGTTTGTTATAGAAAATTTTAATTATTCCGATAATTTCAATGGGTGTATTATTATTTTAATAATGTAAAATTAGAGGTTGAATGTATTATTAACGACCGAAGTCGAGAATTAAATTGTATGAATTTTGGGGTCGTTACAGTTGGTATCAAAGCCGTAGGTTATAAACCTTAGGTAGGAGTATCGTAGGCTATAACCTTAGAGAAGAGATGTGAAGATAATGAAAGAATAAGCTTAGAGAGAGTTTGAACAATAAGAAGTAATTTAAGAAATTTATATAAAAGGAATTAAAACATGCGTGAAAGAATTCAAAGAAGAATCTCACAGAGTTATAAGGAATATGAATGTGGGGTTACCCAACTCCAATAATAAGGATGTAAGGTGATAATAAATAGGCAATGTCTATAAGAAGAGATTGGTAAGGAAGTTAAGAATAGAAAGTTATAGTTAAGTATGGTACAGTTGTACTCTTTAGTAGTTGATGTATGGTATCTGGGCTAAACGATTCCCTCATAGAGCGGAGGTATATACGAACTAGCAAATCGAAACCTAGTTTATTGGTTGTTTGTGGGAAACCACTCAGCGCGCCATATTGAAACTGGTAGAGACTCGATGTGTACCAAGTCTAAAAAGTTGATACGTATGATGAAAATGTAGAACTTGAATGAAATGTTGAACGATATAAATAAAGTTGGAAATTCTTAAAGCAGGAATTGTTATATAAACAAGAAGATTCAAAGAAGAATCTTGAAGATATATAAAGATAAGAAATGGGAGTTACCTAACTTCAATAGCTAAGATAACGAATAATGGCGTAAATAAAAGAAAAGAAAGGGGATCGTAAAATAAAACGATCACGAGTTAAGAAAAGAATTTTAAGGGAGATGATTATAGAATAAGATCACGACGTGATCTGTTTAAGTTATAGAAGAAAGATGGTCTGTAATGTTTGAATAATTATAGCTTAATGCTATGAAGATGGTGTACTATGAAATAGTACGAGATAACTCATAAGGAGTTATAAATGATGTGATAAGAGGAATTCGTATCGAGCAAAGAGCAAGTTAAGAGTAAGATAGAGTTAAGTGGGATTTCAATTGAGGACTCATGTGATGGCTGAGTTGTACAAACCTTTGTATGGGTGAGGGTTTTGTGCTTGCACTCAGTTTATCACACTGATAATCATTGGAATGTTGATGTGGCGCTGTCAATGTATATGTGACAAAAAGGAGATTCTTTTCTCATATGTATATTTAATAGTTAGAAACTATTAAGATTGGTCAGATATTATTAGGATTAGGTGCGGCTCTTAAAACTAACGCATATGGTAAGTTTGTGACTCATAATAATATGGTATGTTTTGAACCCCTCAGCGAATGGACTCCTATGGTCTGACTAGGATAAGTTCTTAAACTCATGTTATTGTGGCAAGTTCCTGAACTTCCAATGTGCGGTAAGTTTGATGAACTGGGGTATAATTAAGTTATGAATGAAGAATTGAGGATTAGGGGAATATATAGAATTATTAAGCAATGGATCAGTATAAAAAGTGGAGACATAAGTTTTTCCAAATCTTCTAGCTATGCTAGACTTCAAAATTTTTGACATCAAGATAAATTCGCACTCTGTGCCTTTTTAAAATGAATTTTTACTCTCAACGCATGGTGACAAATGTATATGTGTGGACTTCATGACACTGACACATCGTTACCTGCTGAGATATCATATCACTAAAACTGATTTTCAAAGATTTTTAAACTATTTAAAGAATAGTCTATGCTAATTATTTACGCTGAGACAAAATGTTTTAAAAATATCAAAATGTATTTATTGAAAAGTACATCATTTTTGGTGCATTTAGATGTTGATACATCATTATATACTTTGAAATATAACAACATAACACTCTCAAATCCTGTGTTCTAAAACCTTATAGCTTTTCTCATTACAAATAATGATAATTACATTATTCTTTTCTGGCATCTTACAAGACATCATCATTCATGACTTTTATCCACCACCAAGGATACATAATCATTCATTAAACTAATTACATAGTTTAATTTCTTTTATCTTTCTACATTACAAGTCTTCATTCTGATCTTCTCTTCTCGCTTTCACATTCTCGAATGGCACTTCATCCGGATACCGTTAGCTTGATCTCTACGGGATCCTTAAGTTCTTCTAACATCGTTACGCTAAAAATGTTTTTCATTTAAAGCAAGTGTGAGCATTCAATTGCCCAAGCAAGTCATAGCAGATTAAACATACAACTTTAAGAGTTTAACATTTCTTTGAACTTCAATAACCGAACAAAGGTTATGAAGCAACTTGAATAATAGGAATAATCTCGATTTCCTATCATTTTAAAACATTAGTCACATTCACTTTTAAATACTTTCATTCTCTACTATCTTTCATACACATCCCGTCTGCTAGAATCAATATCATAGAGACTTAACAATAACGGTTCATGTATAAATCATACTTATATTGAATAGTTCAATCATAGAATAGTTCATATCATAAAAAACAATCAAGTGTTCACATTGTGGCACAAGGCCTCATACGTTTCTACCACTTTGCACAAATATCACACATTTGCATATGACGACGTAACTTCTCAAGTTCAACATCCGAGAAGTTTAAGAAACTAGCATATATTTAAAATATGAATGAAGTTAGGAAACTTGCATTACGCACAGCTACAACTTACGCTGAACTGCTCATTCCAATCCCTATAACACATAAGGAAATAACAAATACACCAATTAGTCATATACTTGACTTACGCATTGGTTTAATTAACTTTACTTGTTAAGGTTCGCGTTATTACAACTAATTTTACGCGACCAACTTTCTTTACCGATTTACGGTTTCATGACATACTGAGATGTCTTACTCAAAACGTTCATCATCTTTGATGATTTATATTCTTATCTTCTTCTTATACTACTCTAGGACACAGCACACATCGCTTCTCTGCTAGTAGTCCATATGGTACTTTGAGTGGTTTCCCACAAACAACCAACAAACAAGTTCCAGTCTCATCTACACTGCCATCACAGTGAGTTAGATCGGTTGCCAGTTTCGTATATACCTTTGCTCTCGGAAGGAATTGTTTGGCCCAGCTCCCATATATGAACCATCAAAGGTTAAGATTGTACCACAACCTAACTTTCTCTTAACTTATACGAATTATTAAATTATAATGTTCGTTAAGTTAATTTCTTATTCCCTATGGCTTTCTGGAAACTAAATGCCATACCTCAGGATTCATTCATTATCGTCTAAGTCATACAATCTTTTGTATACTCGGAACGATCATCCAATGTCAATACTATGAGAACATAGCGTTAAACATTTCATATTAACTTATTCATACCTTACAAAGTCTGGTTCATTCAACTTGGAACGTTGTCCAAGTTATACTTATTAACTCGGCTTCTTAATGTTATACGTTATTATCTTTAACTTAGTTTTTTCACCGTTCACAAGTTTAATCAATAGTCTTCGCTATCTTACTGTCAAGCCATACACATGGTGTAGGTTCTACCCTTTTAATATTTGCGTACATTCAACCTTCACGTCGATTAAAGTGTTCAACGCTTAAATTTCATTCTAACATTCTCATCCGACTCACAATCGGCTTTCACTAATCTTTTTTTACCGCTCACTACGACTTTCTTGATACCATTCAGTATCTTACTTACTACCTTTGTCAACGCTCTAAGTCATACAACTGGGTATACTTAGCACGTTCATCAAATCTGAATACGATTCACGAGGATCGTTTACGTATTCAACGCTCACGTTGCTTCGCCTCTTAATCTCTCATTCAACCTTTACTCAAGGTTTTAATTGCTTTCGATCGTTATCCATCCCATGAACCCCATGTTCATTATTCTTTCTTAATGTCAAAGCCATACGGTTCGCTGTATGCTAAGACCGATCGTTCATCGCAACAACGTTGCGTTCACAGCGTCTAAACGCTTTACATTCATCTCTCATTACCATGACATAACATCGGAATGTTATTCATTACCTTCATCAACCAACGTCTAAGGAATTCCCAATCATAGTAATCCCTCACGTTCGTTTGTCGCGACTACGGTCCCTAGACATCGATTCCGTAACCCGCATCTACATTCTTTATCTTTTATTCTCATTTAATCTTTTCGTTCAACCTTTATTAAAGGTATAAAACACTTGATTAAGTGTTACATTAGTTGAACATTATGTTCATATTTCTTTCTTGCACATCCTCTAGTAATTGAGAACTAAAAATCTCATTTCTCAAGATTACTCTTCTCAAGACCGCAGACGCACATACTTTCTTCTTCTCTTCTTCCTTTCACTTGCACAAGACCTACTTCTCTCTCTCTCTCTTTCTCTTCTCGAAATGGCCGCTTTCAACGCGCCAAGTCCTTTTTATCTCTCTCGCTACTACGCCACTCTCCGTAAGATTATAGCCGATCTCGTACATTGCGCCAAGCCTCTCGAAGCACGACTTCATGACAAGCCACCGAGTATGAAACCTAGAAAATTTTTCTAAGTCTTGCATCAAGTTTGAGACGCGTACTTTACGATCTCATAACTTCTTCGTTATAACTCAAAACGAGGTTGTTCCAAAGCCATTTTCTTCCTTATCTTACGTACTTCGATTACCCTCAGAGAAAACTTTGTTCTGAATCCGTTAACATGGTATTCAATTGGCTTAATCTTCATTCTTCGTTCATTTTAATGTCTTTAACGTTCTTTGTTCGTTCGTCCGTAATTCGGTCATCCGAACTCGAAATTCATTTATTCTTGAGTCCACGACTCACGTTTTATACGTTCTCTTACATTCTTATGAAACCCTACACGTACGGGTTCATTTACTAACTTTCAAATTTTTGTTCTTCTTTTACGAAATTTTCGCCATAACTTCGCTATACCTTAGTTTTAATCCGTTCTTCATTAACGTTTCTAACATTACTAACCAAGCAATAAGCATCTAACTTATACGCGATGGTTTTAAACTTGTCTATCAACAACAATTACACTACGATGATTTAAAATTTGTCCATCAACAACGTTCTTCGTGTTCTTCGCGTTCTTCGTTCGTTCTTCATTTTTAATCGATATTTTGGATTACGATTCTACTTTTTCTTGGAATTTGATGTTATAGAACATCATTCCTTACTTATTTCACCAACTCGTTCATAAGATTCATTCGGATCGCTCAAAACCCTTACGAATCTTATACTTCATTTAGAAATTTATACACTAAATTTCTAATTCTTATTTCTTCGTTTTCTCATGATTTCAACCATATGAAATCATTACTAATCTCTTTTACTTCTTATTCTCATTAAGCAATGTTTTTGACATAGAAAACTTAAAGAAAATATTAGAAGAAACTAGGGTTCAGATTACCGTTCTTCTCTAATCTCCTTCCGTCGGATAAAGCATGCATTCAAGCTTGCTTTTCCTTATTCTCTTTCTCTTCCTCTCCCATCCAAAGTATCTCTCTCTTTCTCTCTCAAGTGTTGGTTGAATTATCCATCAAACAAATGAGCTTAAGCTTATTTATATAGAAAACCAAGGCTAGGGCATTTTAGTCATTTCACCACCCTAACCTCCTTACTGTTCATAACTTAGCCAACAAGTTTACTTGGTGGCCAAGTGGCCGCCCCACCTCCTTAGCTAGCTTCCCTTGGAAGCTTCGTGCTTTCGTAATTGAAATTCATCCGACGGATTTAAAACTCGATTCTCTAATCCAAATATTTTTGAATATTTCGCCTTTCCTCTACCGATTAACTTTTACGTATTCTTCTGATCTTTGAAAAACTGAAAAACACTTTTCCACGTTAAGCGTTTTCCTTCACGCTTTTCCCTAACGAAGTTAAACGAATGAAAAGTACACAATGATTACTTTTTCGTCATTTTATTTCGTCTGATTTTTTCACGTTTTTCGAGGAAAACTTTTATCGGATTACTTAACTTTTCACGATATATTATCGTCAAATCTTTCGACGGAATATCATTTCGACATACCGAACTCTCAGAAAGGCTTAGTTTATTCAAACCCTAACCCTTAGGTTTCGTCGGGTGAATAGTGCCTATTTCGTCTTTTTCCCTGAAAATATTTTAGTCTCCGAAAATTTTTTATTTTCGTCTTGAAAATTCTTACTCGTTCAATCTAGCTCGTAGCCAAAATCCTCCCGATTAATAATCATTCTAGGTTATAAAACTATTAATAAACACATTGCACAGAATAGTATTAATAAAAATTCACTTTATTAATAACTAATTCTTTAAATCTTTATTTCTGGACAATCCGGATTTTCGGGTTGTTACATTCTTCCCTCCTTATAAAAATTCCGTCCTCGGAATTTCTTAAAACCAACCCTTACCCGGGTCATCACATTCTTCCCTTCTTCACATAATTTCATCCTCGAAATTTTTAACTTACTCTTCTTCTCAACTTCTCTTCAAAGAAGTTCTTATCTTTCATACATTCCCTACCCTTCATAACTTATCAAGAATAATGAAGTGAAAGGAATAACGAGGAATATAAAGATTCCTTTAAAACATTTCATACTTTTGCTGAGGGGTCAAATTGACCATGAACTCTTCCTAGGTTAAATAGTATTTTGTCAGTAAACCTTTCTTTCCACTTGAAGTTTACAATCACAAAGAAAGTAAACTACCTCTTCCATCTTTCAACCTCATAACCCCATTTCGTGGTATGTTCATTAGTGATCACCAAAACAATTTGGTTTGGCATATCTCTTCAAAAAGCTCGATTTTCTTTTAATCATGACATACCATTCGTCTTAAATCAAGTAGCTTAGACCATACCAATAAATTGGATATCAACTTGAAACATTCGCTAGTCAACTCAATTGACATCGACTACTTCTTTAAATTCTTTTCAAATACATCAAAACGCTTTTATAATGTCATGATACCGCACTCTTCACAATGACGTTGAGGACTTTTGTCGGATGACTTCGTCATTATACATCATACCATAACGGTTTGTTGATCCTAAGATCAAATCCAACACCAGGTTTAATTGCATTAATAACTCCATCCTTTTACCATCTTTGCATCAAATGCACTGATGATATAAAATTCATTTTGATATTTTAAACCAATTTCTGTCTAGCCGAAACAATTAGCATAGACATACCAAGAATAGTTCTTTTAAAATCCATTGGTTCCAAAAGTCAAACCAATTCTTTCATTTTCAAAATGCGCACATCAACACGATTTCAAGAAATTTCAAATCTAGCATAACTAGATGACTTGGAATATCCTATTCTCCATCTTCCTTCATTGTCTTACTTGCGATAATACTTAATCTTCTCTAGCACCTTCAATGCTAAGTCTCATCGAAAATACTTTGTTTTCGGTCTAAACATTCTTATACCTTAGTATAGTTCATCAACTTACCACACATTATGTGTTTAGAACTTTCCACAATAATATGTTGTTTAAGAACATCTTCGCAATATGTAATCTTAGAACAAATCCATTCTATCCATATGCATTCAAAACATACATAGCATATAATTATGAGTCACAAACTTTTCATAAGTATGAGTTTCAAGAACTCGCACCTAATCTTATCGTTCTCTACCTACTAAGTATATACATGAGAAAAGATTCACCTTCTCGTCATATATATCTTGATAGCGTGACCAATTTCAATGCTCATCACTATAATAAACTGAGTGGTTGTTACACCCAGCACAAACCTCTATCCATACAAAGATTCATACAACTCAGCCATCACATGAGTCCTCAATTGAAATCTTACAACTTCTAACTTTCTCTTTACTTAATACAAATTTTCTTTAATTCGTATACTATCCTTTACAACTCAATCTGAGTTCTTCTTCCCGTACTACTTTGTAGTACCATTCATTCATAGCATTAGCTATAAATCATTCATTGTTTAACAACTCATCTGTTAGTACGATTTACTATGATCACGTGGTGATCTTCTTATCCTTCTCTTTATGATTATAGTCTTAGGTACTCATACCTAAGGTCTATAACCTATCAGCTCTGATACCAACCTGTAACGCCCCGAAATTCGGTCTATCTTCACACCCAGATTCCGTACGTCACGGGTAAATCATTCATTCTGCATTAATCATTATATATTGAAATATAACAACATACACTCTCAAATCCCAAGTTCTAAAAACGTTATAGCTTTTCTCATTACAAATAATGATAATTACATTATTCTTTACATCTTGCACGAGTGACTTTTATCCGCCACCAAGGATACATAATTGTTCATTAAACTAGTCTATAGTTTAATTTTCTTCTTTCTACATTACAAGTCTTCACTTGATCTTCTCGCTCATTCACATTCTGAATGGCACTTCATCTGGATACCGTTAGCTTGATCTACGGGATCCTTAAGTTCTTCTAACATCGTTCGCTAAAAATGTTTTTCATTTAAAGCAAGTGTGAGCATTCAATTGCCCAGCAAGTCATAGCAGTTAAACATACAACTTCAAGAGTTTAACATTTCTTTGGAACTTCAATAACCGAACAAAGGTTATGAAGCAACTTGAACAATAGGAATAATCTCGATTTCCTATCATTTTAAAACATTAGTCACATTCACTTTGAAATACTTTCATTCTCTACTATCTTTCATACACATCCTGTCTGGCTAGAATCAATAGCACAGACTTAACAATAACGGTTCATGAATAAACCGGCATACTTGTATTGAACAGTTCAATCATAGAATAGTTCATATCATAAAAACACCGAAGTGTTCACATTGTGGCACAAGGCCTCATACGTTCTACCACCTTGCACAAATATCACACATTTGCACATAGACAGAACTTCTCAAGTTCAACATCTGAGAAGTTTAAGAAACTAGCATTCATTTAAAATATGAATGAAGTTAGGAAACTTGCCTTACGCACAGCTACAGCTTACGCTGAACTACTCATTCCAATCCCTATAACACATAAGGAAATAACAAATACACCAATTAGTCATATACTTGACTTACGCATTGGTTTAATTAACTTTACTTGTTAAGGTTCGCGTTATTACAACTAAGTTTACGTGACCAATTTTCTTTACCAATTTACGGTTTCATGACATACTGAGATGTCTTACTCAAAACGTTCATCATCTTTGATGATTTACATTCTTATCTTCTTCTTACACTTCTCTAGGACTCAACACACATAGCTTCTCTGCTAGTAGTCCATATGGTACTCTGAGTTGTTTCCCACAAACAACCAACAAACAAGTTCCCGTCTCATCTACACTGCCATCACAGTGAGTTAGGTCAGTTACTAGTTTCGTATATACCTTCGCTCTCTGAAGGAGTTGTTTAGCCCAACTCCCATATGTCAACCATCAAAGGTTACGATTGTACCACAACCTAACTTTCTCTTAACTTATATGAATTATTAAATTATAATGTTCGTTAAGTTAATTTCTTATTCCTAATGGCTTTCTGGAAACTAAATGCCATACCTCAGGATTCATTCATTATCGTCTAAGTCATACAATCTTTTGTATACTCGGAATGATCATCCAATGTCAATACTATGAGAACATAGCGTTAAACATTTCATATTAACTTATTCATACCTTACAACGTCCGGTTCATTCAACTTGGAACGTTATCCCAGTTATACTTATTAACTCGGCTTCTTAACATTATACGTTATTATCTTTAACTTAGTTTTTTCAATGTTCATAGGTTTAATCAATAGTCTTCGCTATCTTACGGTCAAGCCATACACAGGGTTTAGGTTCTACCCGTTTAATATTTGCGTACATTCAACCTTCACGTCGATTAAAGTGTTCAACGCTTACATTTCATTCTAACATTCTCATCCGACTCACAATCGGCTTTCACTAATCTTTTTACCGTTTGCTATGACTTTCTTGATACCATTCGTATCTTACTTACTACCTTTGTTAACGTCTAAGTCATACAACCAGGGTATACTTAGCACGCTCGTCAAACGCGAATACGATTCACAAGGATCGTTTACGTATTCAACGTTCACGTTGCTTGTCTCTTAATCTCTCATTCAACCTTTACTCAAGGTTTTAATTTCTTTCGATCGTTATCCATCCCATGAACCCCATGTTCATTATTCTTTCTTAATGTCAAAGCCATACGGTTCACTGTATGCTAAGACCGATCGTTCATCGCAACAACGTTGCGTTCACTGCGTCTAAACACTTTACATTCATCTCTCATTACCATAACATAACATCGGAATGTTATTCATTACCTTCATCAACCAACGTCTAAGGAATTCCCAATAATAGTAATCCCTCACGTTTGTTTGTCGCGACTACGGTCCCCGAACATCGGTTCCTTAACCCGCATCTATATTCTTTGTCTTTTATTCTCGGTTAATCTTTTCGTTTAACCTTTATTAAAGGTTTAAAACACTTGATTAAGTGTTATATTAGTTGAACATTATGTTCATAATTCTTTCTTGCACATCCTCCAGTAATTGAGAACTAAAAATCTCATTTCACGGGCATTACTGCAGACCGGCCATACTACTATGTCTTTCTTCTTTCTTCTTTCCTTCGCTTTGTCCTGACCTACTTCTCTCCTCTCTTCCCGGTGGCAAATGCGCCAAGTCCTTTGTTATCTCTCTTGTTAAGTATTTCCTCTCCGAAGATTATGGTGAGGCACACTCGTCTTTGCGGCCTTAGGCCTCGAGGCACGACGACTACAGCCAGAAACGAGTATGAAACCTAGAAAATTTTTCTAAGTCTTGCATCAAGTTTGAGACGCGTACTTTACGATCTCATAACTTCTTCGTTATAACTTGGAACGAGGTCGTTCCAAAGCCATTTTCTTCCTTATCTTACGTACTTTGATTACCCTTGGACAGAACTTTGTTCTGAATCCATTAACATGCCATTCCATTGGCCTAATCTTCATTCATTGTTCATTTTAACGTCTTTAACGTTCTTTGTTCATTCGTCCGTAATTCAGTCAATCCAAACTCGAAATTCATTTGTTCTTGAGTCCACGACTCATGTTTTATACGTTCTCTTACATTCTTATGAAACCCTACACGTTCGAGTTCATTTACTAACTTTCAAATTTTCGTTCTTCTTTTACGAAATTTTTGCCATAACTTCGTTATAGCTTAGTTTTAATCTATTCTTCATGAACGTTTCTAACGTTACTAACCAAGAAATTAGCATCTAACTTATACGCGATGGTTTTAAACTTGTCCATCAACAACAATTACACTACGATGGTTTTAAATTTGTCCATCAACAACATTCTTCGTGTTCTTCGCGTTTTTCATTTGTTCTTCATTTTTAATCGATATTTTGGATTACGATTCTACTTTTTCTTGGAATTTGATGTTATAGAACATCATTCCTTACTTATTTCACCTACTCATTCATAAGATTCATTCGGATCACTCAAAACCCTTACGAATCTTATACTTCCTTTTGAAATTAATAGACTAAATTTCTAATTCTTATTTCTTCGTTTTCTCATGATTTCAACCATATGAAATCATTACTAATCTCTTTTACTTCTTATTCTCATTAAGCTATGTGTTTGACATAGAAGACTTAAAGAAAATATTAGAAGAAACTAGGGTTTGGATTACCGTTCTTCTCTAATCTCCTTCCGTCGGACAAAGCGAGCATTCAAGCTAGTTTTTCCTCATTCTCTTTCTCATCCTCTCCCATCCGAAGTCTCTCTCTCTTCTTCTCTCAAGTGTTGGTTGAATTATCCATCAAACAAATGAGCTTAAGCTTGTTTATATAGAAAACCAAGGCTAGGGACATTTTAGTCATTTCGCCACCCTAACCTCCTTACTATTCATAACTTAGCCACCAAGTTTACTTGGTGGCCAAGTGGCCACCCCACCTCCTTAGCTAGCTTCCCTTGGAAGCTTCGTGCTTCCGTAATTCGGAATTCGTCCGACAGTTCAAAAACTGCGATTCTCGGAATCCAAATATTTTTGAATATTTCGTCTTTCCTCTACCGATTAACTTTTACGTATTCTTCGGATCTTTGAAAAACTGAAAAACACTTTTCCACGTTAAGTGTTTTCCTTCACGTATTCTCATAACTTAGCTAAACGAATGAAAAGTACACAGCAGTACTTTTTGTTGTTTTTATTTCATCCGATTTCTGCACGTTTTTAGAGAAAAACTTTTATCGACTTACTTAACTTTTCACGATATATTATCGTCAAATCTTTCGACGAAATATCATTACAACATAGCGAACTCTCGGAAAGGCTTAAATATTCAAACCCTAACCCTTAGGTTTCGTCAGGTGAATAGTGCCTATTTCGTCTTTTCCCCCGAAAATATTTTTGACTCCGGAAAAATTTTATTTTCGTCTTGAAAATTCTTACTCGTTCAATCTAGCTCGTAGCCAGAATCCTCCTGATTAATAATCATTCTAGGTTATAAAACGATTAATAAACACATAACATGTAATAGTATTAATAAAAATTCACTTTATTAATAACTAATTCTTTAAATCTTAATTTCTAGACAATCCGATTTCCTAAGTTGTTACATTAGTAGAATAGAAATCCTAGTGAGAGTAGCAGTGGTTTGATTGGATACCAAAGATGATACAGATTTGGAGACAGAGAAACTATGCTTAACGCATCGATCTCGTAGCTCTATGAATGAATGGCGTGGAGCATTCATAGCATCTTTGTGATTGATAAACACTCTGGTTTGTAGTGTGAATGATTGAGTTGAAGCACTAGTAAACCGAGAATAGAATTCACGGTCTTGTGACCCCTCAGCATGATTTTGTATCTTTTATATTCCTGTTATTCATATCGCTTCCCAATTATTGAGCTATTGTCGAAGATTCTTATTATTCTTAAATGTGAAAGTGGAAAGGATGAGAAAATTAAGAAAAACTTAATAATTTCAAGAAAGAAATGAAATTCCGGAAAGAAGAGAAATGTAAAACTCTTAAAAGAGGAAGAGGTGATGAATATGATGATTGTAGAAAGATCTTTGTGGAAAGATAGTGGTTATAGAACCCAGTGAATGAATAAAGTATTAACGAAAAATCTATTTTGATAGATTGAATGAATAAAGATTAATAAAATTTTGAGGACGAAATTCTTAGAAGAATGGTGAATGTAATATCCCGAGTGTTTATGATAATGATCATTAGAGAAAGATAATGAACGGGTCGAAGAATATGTAATACTCAAATATAATTGAGTCTAAGTAAAGGTTATGAAATAAAACTTACAAAAGTTTATTATGAAGAATGGTGGTAGTGCTAATAAATAAAACCTATATTAATGTAATGTGTTGAAGATATTTGATGGTAAATTTTGAAAAGTAAATTTTGAAAAGTGATTTTGTGAAAATCGAGTAAAGGAGGTTTCGTTGATTCCGAGGACGGAATCCTTATAAGGGGGGAAAGATGTGACAACCCGAAATGGCTAGATGCAGGCATAATCTATCCGATCTCAGACAGCTCATGGGTGAGCCCAGTGTAGTGTGTACCGAAAAAGGGTGGCATGACCATAGTGACTAATGAGAATAATGAGTTGATTCCAACACGAATAGTGAAGGGGTGCGGAGTCTGCATGGACTACCGCAGGCTCAACAAAGCTACAAGGAAATATCATTTTCCACTATCATTTATTGACCAGATGTTGGATAGATTAGCAGGTCATGAGTACTATTGCCTTCTGGATGGATATTCGGGATACAATCAGATTATGATATATATAGAAGACCTGGAAAAGATAACCTTCACATGTCCTTACGACACTTTCAGAAGGATCTCCTTCGGGTTGTGCAATGCTCCAGCCAGCTTTCAGAGATGCATGATGGCTATATTTTCAGATATGGTGGAGCAGAATGTGGAAGTATTTATGGATGACTTCTCAGTCTTTGGGGACTCGTTTGATCTATGCCTTCAGAATTTGGTGATGGTTTTGAGGAGGTGTGTTGAGACAAATTTAGTGCTGAACTGGGAAAAGTGCCATTTTATGGTACAAGAAGGAATCATACTGGGACACAAAGTTTCGAAGAAGGGACTTGAGGTGGATAAGGCGAAGCTGGACAGTATTGAGAAATTTCCACCATCTACTTCAGTAAAAGGTGTTCACAGCTTTCTGGGATATGCAGGTTTCTATCGCAGATTCATCAAGGACTTCTCCAAGATAACTAAACCACTATGTAGTTTATTAGAGAATGATGCGCAGTTTAACTTTGATGAGGCTTGCGTGTCGGCATTTGAGCAACTAAAAGGGAAATTAACATCAACACCAATTATTACTGCACCAGATTGAGATTTGCCATTTGAGCTGATGTGTGATGCCAGTGATTACGCCATAGGGCCTGCTTTGGGGTAGAACAAAGATAAGATGTTTTATGTGATTTATTGTGCCAACAAGACCCTTACAGATGCACAGTTAAACTACACCACCACAGAGAAAGAGTTATTGGCAGTGGTGTATGCCTTTGATAAATCTCGAGCATATCTGATTGGCACAAAGGTGATAGTGTATACAGATCACGTGACAATTTGACATTTAGTGGCAAAGAAGGATGTAAAGCCCCGGTTGATCAGACTGATTTTATTACTGTAGGAATTTGATTTGGAGATTAAGGATAGAAAGGGCACTGAAAACCAAGTGGCGGACCACTTATATCGACTTGAGAATCCGGAAAGGGAGGCAGACGACAAGGTTTTAATCAATGAATCCTTTCTTTATGAGCAGTTGTTTGCGGTGAAAAAGGAAGTGCCATGGTTTGCAGACTACACAAGCTATTTGGTGTGTAAGATGGTACCTTCTGACTTAGTGGGTTATCAAAAGAAGAAATTCCTGCATGATGTCAAATGGTACATATGGGATGAGCCTTTTTTGTTTAAATAATGTGTTGATCAAATGATAAGAAGGTGTATCCCGTATAGCGAGACCGAGGAAATTTTGCAGGATTGTCATTCTTCGGTGTATGGTGGTAACTATGGTGGAGAGCGAACAACGGCTAGAGTGCTACAAGCAGGATTCTACTGGCCGATAATTTTCAAGGATCCCTATAGTTTCGTCCAGCGGTGCGAAAGATGTTAGAGAGTGGGGAACATCTCAAAAAGAAATGAAATGCCATTAAATACGATCCTCGAAGTAGAAATTTTTGATGTGTGGGCGATTGATTTTATGGGACCTTTTGTTTCTTCCTGCGGAAATCTCTACATCTTGCTCTCAGTGGATTATGTCTCGAAATGGGTAGAAGTGGCAGCTCTTCCGACAAATGATGCCAAGGTAGTCCTCAAGTTTTTACACAGGATTATTTTCACTAGGTTTGGGACTCCTATGGCCATCATTAGTGATGAAGGCAGTTATTTCTATAATAGGCAGTTTACATCTTTGTTGGCCAAGTATAGGGTGAACCATCGCATTGCTACAACCTATCACCCATAAACGAATGGCCAAGCTAAAGTGTCAAATCGAGAAGTAAAAAGAATCCTTGAAAAAGTTGTAAATCCCACGAGGAAAGATTGGTCCTTAAAGTTGGATGATGCAATATGGGCCTATAGGACTGCATATAAAACTCCGTTGGGCATGTCACCTTTTAAACTTGTGTATGGAAAAGCTTGTCATCCTCCCATGGAGCTAGAGCGTATGGCATATTGGGCGATTCGGAAGCTCAGTTTTGATTTGAAAGCTACAGGGGAGAAACGCTTACTCCAACTCATTGAGTTGAATGAATATAGATTACAGGCATATGATAATTCAAAGCTATACAAGGAGAAGGTGAAGAAATGGCATGATCGAAAGATAATTGATAGAATATTCGAACCGGGACAAAGGGTTTTGCTTTATAACTCCAGACTTAAATGTTTTCCCGTGAAGCTGAAATCGAGATGGTCAGGACCATTTATAGTAAAGACTGTATTTCCGCATGGTGCAATTAAAGTATTTGACAAGTTTCCTGATAAGCCTTTTAAAGTAAATGGGCAGCGATTGAAGCATTATTTTGGTGGCGAGGTAGACAGACAGACAGTTATCTCAATGTTTTCTTCAACATAAGATTCAGAGACAGTCAAGCTAATTGACTATAACTTAGCGCTTGATGGGAGGAAACCCATTATTTGTATCTCTACCTAGTATTTATTCAGTTCAAGTTTCTTTTGTTAGCGCATTTTCATTCTTAGTTAGGATAGTGTGAGAATCTTTACATAATTATCATCGTAGCTGAAATCGAATAGGAGTATGTGTGTGCATTGCATTAAAATTAGGGTGACAGAATATGCACTCATTTTTATTTAGTAAATCATGCTTTGACAGTGTTTATTAATGTTATTGGAGGTGTATTGGAGTGCACGCATTATTGTCTTGTAGTACTGGGAATAAAATTTAGCAGTACAAGTACCAGGGTCGCGCGGCCGCGCAATACTTACAGTATAGAACCGCTCCCCTGCGCAGTATGCCTGCCAGACCACATTTGTTACTCACACGCCATGCGCACGTGATACGCCGCCTTGGTGCATATGTATCGATTGAAACTCAACTTCATGCATGGCCCAAACCACATGAAAAGATCATGTGACAAGGCGAGCACACTGAGACAAGAAAAAATTTTTATGTTTTAAAAATATGTTGGGGCTCATTAGGTCTCTCATTTGAAATCACACGGAGGCGTATTCTCTTGATCTCCTCAACACCCACGTTTCATAAGTGCAATATAATTCTAGGGTTTTTGAGTGGTTTGTGCAGAAACGAGTTTGGGGGTATTCTCATCTTCGGCTCTTATCCATCATCAAGCAAATCATCTGTATTCTCTCTATTGTCTGCAAATGGGTCCCAAACGCGCACGTTCCATCTCTTCTTCTGATTCCTCGTCCTCTAGTAACCAAGAAGAGGATGACGTGAACCACACAAAATTTATCAGTTGGGAGGCCCAAGTAGAATATTATCGAATCGTGGACAAATCGTTCATGAAGGAACGGGGGTTTAAGCCTGACAAGCAAGATGGCCAACTATGGAATATGATACGAGAAAAAGGTTGGGTTGGTTTTGCTGCAGCTCCTATGCCTATTCCCATGGGGGTTGTTCGAGAGTTCTATGTGAATGCTAAGGACATAAAGGGAGGAATAACGCTGGTTTGAGGAGTACAAGTAGATTTTTGACCTCCAGCGATCCGAGCAATTTTTAGAATAAATGACGCACCACCGACTGGGTCTACTAATTGGGTCGAAGGTGTGCATCTAGAAATAGATTTGGAATTATTAATTGCTGAATTGCGCATTCCAGGAACAAAGTGGAATTATAAGGCCGGAACGAATGAGCCTAAAACTTTCCCAGCGTCCGCCTTGAATCGATATGCAAAAGCATGGAATCTGTTTATTTGTGCCAAGTTAGTTCCGTTATCTCACCAGCATGAAATAACCATTGAGCGGGCTATCATTTTGTGGGGCATTATCAAAGGCAAGTACATTGACGTAGGCCACCTAATTCATCAAAACATGTTGCGTTATTTACGGGGGAGTAATATAGGGGGTATTCCAAATGCGTATGTAGTAGCCATGCTTTGTGTCCAACAAGGAGTCCAGTGGGATAATGAGCAGATGCAGAACTCGAGCCAAGACATCACACATGCAACTATTGCCAAGTTCAAGGATTGGACATGAGGTGAACCGCATCAGAGAGGATTAGGTTTTATCATTCAGCCCACATTCCCAGAGCCACCACATCAGCCCTCTCAGCCAAATGAAGCAGGCCCGACAACCCAAGTTCCCTTTGCTATTGGGGATCGACAGCTCCGAAGGTTTGAGCGAAAAGTCGATGCCATGTACGATAACTTCGCAGTGTTTGCTACGGGTCTCACGAGGTCGTTGGCGAAGGCATTTGCACTACAAGGGACAACGCTTGAGTGGCCTCAGTTCGGGACAGCTGTGCCATATCCACCACCAGATTTACCACCCGCAGAGGGTGGTGCGACTGATCATTAGGGGAGTTTTCTCTAACCCTTAACCTTCATTCACTGGGACATTGAATATTATAAGTTTGAGGGTATTGGGGTAGTAGTATAGTTGCATACAGTATCTGCATGTTTTCTTTAAAGTTGCATGTTTAGTTTAAATTTTGTATGTTTATGTGTTAGATAAAATTTATAGAAAATTTTTAAGTTTTAGTTAGTATTACTTGTGTTATTAAATTTTTAGTTTGCATGTCTCATAGTTCTAGCCTTATGGAAATTTTGTCTAGCCGATGATGATAGTGAATTTTGAAGAATTTTTGAGTATTTTGGATAACATGAGCTAAGATACAACGTTTTACACAATGCAATTCATAATGTAGTTTAAATACTTTCGGTTTGCACGGTCGTGTTCACAATCACTTGTACGTATAAGAATTATGTGTTGCATTGCTCGATAGAAAATGTAGTTTTATAAAAAGAGGAATATATGGAAAGTGAACTTAGACTGTATAAAACATTGATATTCAAACTTTGGGAAAACATGGGTATGCTATGTATAAAAAAAAAATAATTTTTTTTTGGCAAAAATAGCAATAACGTGGCTAGTCTTATTTTGGGGCCCTGGCTACTTGAGTAAGTACGCTCGTAGGGGTGTCTTAACACCTAGCCTAAGGTCTTTCATGGTCTGGGAGTCGTTGGTTGAAAGCTCGCTACGGGGTACCAGTGTTTGCTTAATGGAATAAGGCATTGCACAGTCATGTGAAAAAAAAAGAAAAGAAAAATAGAAATAAACACCGCAAGAAAGAGCGAAAATCGCCCTCGTGAGTAGCAATAAAGCATTTAAGCCCATTGTTGAACCTTAGTTGGTTTTAATATGTTGGAGCAATCTTTGTTGTACAAGTATACATAAGTCTTGATTTAGACTGTAATTTTCTGTTTTGAGCAGTTTAGCATGTGTATTCTTTGCTTAAATCAATTTTTGGTGAACACAACACACACACACAACATCTTTATAGCTTATGTGAATTATCTGAGTGTATGCTATTATGCCTATAGTTCAGTTGGAATTTGTATTCTTGAATCTAGATAATTCAATTGAAATACCCGCTAATTTTAATAAATTATAATATTGAGAATAAAGATTTGTTTGCATATTTATTTGAATATAAATATATATATATAGCATCGATATGTGTCAGATGAGCATTTTAATTGATTAAGCTAAGTGATAATTAAACAATGAAGCAAAAAGCGATGAGAAGCTTAGTTTAAACTTGTGGAGTTATGCCTAGTGTGGCAAGATGATGAATTGAGAAAATACTAATTTAACTAATGATGGAATTAATTAGTATTACTAATAAGTAAATAATTTCATAAGGAGGTTGATTTATTTGTTATTTGTTAATTATCATAAATAGTAGTGTGTGAAGAGAAATCATATATTATAAGGTTTTTCATTTAATATAAAGTGAGGGGTGACATTGTAATGGAAATAATTATTATATAACACTATGTGATAAAAGTAAGCTCGACTTAGGTAATCGACTGTTGTATAAAAAGTCTTATGTGACATATCGATGTGTGTAGGAATAATTAAATGGGTATTTTAAACCTATGAGAGAAAGTAACTTGATTAAATAAATAAATTAATAATAAGTAGCATTGGTACACAATTAAATTATATCCTAGTCTAGATAAATATTATTTGAAATAAATCAATGTACATGGATTATATGATTTTATGTGTAATATATGAGTGGGTGTAATTGTATGCTCTATTGAGAACAAGGGCAAATGGACCTAAGTGTACTACTAATGTGTCGAGAATTGCTAGTGTCCCAAAATGAGAGTCACTCTTCTTTTTCTCACGCGTATAGGCCATCGGTCTAGTCCTCCAACACCAACTCCATAGCTAGCAAATCATGGAGAAGGGAGTGGGCTAAATTGTACTCTTCTACCAAATCCTTCATAACCATTAGCTTCTTCTCCATTCCAATGGGTCGATTCATCAGACAAAATCAAATCGGTCACAAGCTTGCCTATAAATAGAGCCCTTCTCATTCATAAGTATGTTGCTAAATTCTCTCGAGATTTCTAGTAGGAGTGTGAGTATTGAGAGCTTATATAATCTGCAAAATGAAGCTAGAGTAGCAATTCAACTTCGTAAAAGGTAAACTCCTCTAAATGTTCATACACTCAAGCCTTGCAAAGTTCTTAGAAAAACACTTGTTGAGTTGAAATGTTTATAGTTAAAACTTGCTAGAATGTATCAATTGATGCTAGATATTGTTAATGTGATCAAAAAATGAATCCAATGAAAGTTAAACGAAGTAAAATGATCTAGTAAATCGAATTCAAAGGAAGAAAATTACTATGGTGTTAAACTTTGGAAAAATGGCCAAAAACTTGAATCGATCTTTGAAATTTATTGTTTGTATGTGGGGAATGTTAGAAGCATGCTAGAAGGTTATGTAGCAAGTTTATAACAATTATACATGATTACATTGTTGCTTAGATGAGAATTGGATCTAAAATTTCTCAAAAATCAATAGGGCGAATGGGGACACTGCCAGTGTTTTAGTTAGGGACCTGCCACCTCCTACGGGGTCCTGAAGGGCAAATGCCTTTTTCTGGGGTAGTCAGAATAGTAAATGAGTTTGGTTTGCTTATTTGATGCAAGAAGTCTTACACTCCACTTCATTTCAAGAACATACATACTCCCTAAACATATATCAATGTATTTTACAAGGTGTTTAGTAGATTTGGAATTGAATCATAACCTTTTTGAAGAAAGGTTAAAAGACGAAAAACATGTTTATAAAACCTTAGAAAGGTTAAAAGACGAAAAACATGTTTATAAAACCTTACGCCTTTTTGAATCTAGCCTTGTGAGCATATGTTTATAGCTTAATTGGTTTGATAAATACATATGAGGTGTGGACTCAATGTACCTTGCATGTATAGATTGATAGTCATGACATCTTAGTAATTGAAAACCAATCGAGATGTCAAACTCTATAAATTATATTGTGAACTTAGGAACAATTAGAATAGATGCATATGCCTCTGAGAGATATTCACATGTTCACGCATCTAGTTAAACATTGTGATAAATTATGCAAGCATGTGTAGAAAGAAGTTGTTTGACAATATTATGTAGTATAATGAATACTATGGCTAGTTGAATTATATAATGAACTCTTTTAACTTTGAAAGATGGAAATATATGAATAACTTTAATAAAGGGTCAAAACTAGCTTAAAGGTTCTTTAATATGTGAAACAACTTAAAAATATGTAGAGTAAGAGATATTTTGAAAATACAAAGGATTAGCATATGGTATAAAAGACTTTAAAGGTAAAATCAATGTGAGTTACGATCTATAAGTTTGAATGTGTAGCCTACATGAATTTAGGTATGTGTGATGGAAGTATGTGAAAATGCATATCAAGTATATATGACTAATGAATACATATACATACATATATAGGATAACGAGTTCATCAAGTGGTATTACGCTTAAGTGGTAATCAACGCTAAAGGCAAGTCTCCTATCTCTCACAACTTCGATTTTGTAAGTAGTTCTCTAACTTCCATCGATTCACATATCAAATACAAGTTATCTAAATTCCTACATCAGATATTGTATGAATCCGAATTATTGATATATTTATATTGAGCAAATGACTATTACTATACGAAAATCAATTACTTTGACATTATTATAAGCATTAGACTTATTGTTCTTAAAGTGCATTATAAAAGTTGTCTAAACCTTTGATTCTTGCTAGATCATTATCATATGTTAGAAAGCTATCCAAACCAATCGACTTGGTGCGGACTCTTGAAAATCTACCGAGATGAACAACCCTCTTAAAAAAGGGAAATTTATATTGTTTGGGAACCGACGCGCATACACAAGTATGATTAAATGTTACGATAACGTAGGGTACCTTAGTCGATCACCGTTGTACTTGCTTATCTTGGATTGCAGCAGTAAATATCGTTGATTCTAGTAAGAGTTCATAGTCTTTAATGATCGCTTCAAAGGTTCATTCTTATCAACCTCAAATAATTAAACCTTGAAATATTATTGATATCCTTCAATCTTTAGTAACATTTATCAAACACTTTTGATATTTCTTGATATCCTTGAACTACCATTTACTATTATACCCTTAAAGATTCAAATGCTATAACTGCTCATTCTCTTTTGCTATATTACTTGTTGGGCAAACTTGTTGCTCATTCTTGCTTCCCTAAAAACATTACGCTTAAGGCAAGAGTAGCGCAGCACTCTCGAAAGGACAAGGGAAGGGCAAGGCTACGGAGTAGCTTAGTTCTTTAAGAGTATTAGTATTATTATTTCTATGCGTATTATGATGTACTAAGGATGATTAATTATGTTTAAATATAATCACTAGATTGTTGTAGTAATGGTTACGGAACCCTGGGACGCGAATATTTATATTATATCAATGTAAATTATTCTATTATTTCCGTTGTTAATGATTTTAGTGTGATGTTAGAATTAGCACGTGGCGAACCAAATTCGAGATACGAGTGTCTGAATTTGGGGGCGTCACAGGTTGGTATCAAAGCAATAGTTATAAACCTTAGGAACGAGAGTCCTTAGATTACAACTTAGGAGAACTTGGAAGATAGAGAGGGATGAGACTCACATAGAGTTTTCATAGAGAATAACTTAGTGTGTTTTAGAATATAACTTCATTATATACAATGAACTTATGTTATTTGACATTCTAATGGAGTTGTTGTTTGTTTTGTCTTATGTTGGTGATTGTAGGATGACTGACATGGGAGGACCTAGTCGAGTAATAGAAGAGGAGCCGCGTGATATACACGTGGTATTTGAGTCACCATTGATAGCAGAGCCCGTATCAGCAGTGGCCCCTATCGATGATGATGACGAGGAGGATGAGATGGTGTCTCTACCCGAGGAGTCTGATCCGGAGGAGGAGCCTATGGAGGAGGAACCTATGGGGGATGAGCCTATGGAGGACTCCGACGGGACTACTTTCGAGGATCGGATGTTGGGAGAATATGAGGAGCAGATTCTGGAGTTAGGATGTAGAGTGGAAGAGCTAGAGACTGAGGCTAGGGAGAGGGAGTCTGAGTTCCAAAAATTGAGGGACGAGGACCATCGGAGGAAGTTAGCTATACAAGAGATGGAGGTGGAAATTGCTCAACGCAGGGAGGTAGGGATCCAGTTGGGAACCTTGTTTCATAGGTCGGTGGCTAGGAATGTGGAGCTGGCTGGTAAACTAGAAGAGTCTGAGCAGAGGGAACTTAGTGAGAAGACTGAGAAAGAAGCTCTCCGTACTCAGTTAGAGATGGAGGTGATGGATAGAATTCACTTCGAGGAGAAGTGGGAGGATTCCAATGATAGGGTAGATGATCTAGAGGATGAGGTGCGGTGCAAGAGGAGGAAGATGAACAAGATGGGCTATGCTCTACGCACGGCTATGGAGAGGTTGATCGACGGGGTAAATCACTACCCAACCGAAAGAAGGATGCACTTACATACCATAAGTCGGGATATGGTGGCATTATTATATAAAGAGTATCGAGCCCACCGGGAGCGTGGGATGTTAGATTGAGTCTAGAGGGAAATCTCAGTAGTATAGTATTTTATTATGTGTTGTTAATACGTTGTTGTGATCTTAGTCTTTGTGTAAGACGTAAAATGATGGTAACCCCAACTTTTGAAGAAAAAAAAATGTTAGAGGGGTAGTAAGCTAGTGTCGTCCCCGTCTTTTGTGATATTAGGGGATAAGTGTTGTCATTTATAGAAGTATGCTAGAGATAACCATATGATGTAATGAGTTGGCATATGAATATAAATGATCTTAATTCCAAAATGTGTTATAAATTTTTTTTCTAATTAGGAAATGTCCAAGTAATATAACTAAATGATAAAATGGAAAATTTTACGATGCGTAAACACGCCGCCAAACGTAGAAAGTAACCGCACTGTAAGAATCGGCTAATGATGAGAGAGGACCAAAGGACCCGATACATGTAGGCTTGTCGACTTGTTAGAGAAGCTCTTAGGGAAGAAACGAACCAAGACCACCCAATCCCCCAAAGAGTTCCAACCGCAAAACTTCAAAGACTTTAAGAGCGTAGGACCTCCGAAATTCATGGGTACTACCGATCCTATCGTAGCGCAAACGTGGATCAAGGAAATGGAGAAAGCCTTCACCATTGCTCGTGTGGGTGAAGACCAGAAAACCGTGTTCGCTACATACATGATGAGGGGTGAAGCAAACTACTGGTGGGAAGCAAATCAACAGAGAGCGGAAGAAGGAATTATACCCAGGGAAAGGTTTAAGACGTTGTTCTTCGAGAATTACTTCCCGAAGAGCATGAAGAATAGGATGGAGGTAAAATTTTTGGAACTGAAACAAGGAGAGATGACGGTGGCGCAGTACGCGGCCAAGTTCAATGAACTCGCACGATTTGCAACACATCAAGTCGACACCGAAGAAAGGAAAGCTCGACGCTTCGAACTAGGACTAAAACTTTGGTTGTTCAACAAGGTGTCGGTCCTTCAAATTGACTTGTTCGTCACATTGTTAGAGAAGGCGATAATTGCTGAGGGAGGTAGCGAGGCATTGAGCCAATACAACAAGGAGAAGAAAAACAAGAATGTAGTGGGAGAAACTCGTGGAGGGAGTAGTAGTGGTGGAAGCCATCTGGGAAAGAGGAAATGGGATAACCGTAATAACAACAACAATAACAACAACAATACCAACAATCGAACCATCAGTCAGTCAGATGGTTATCAAGGAGGGTTTAAGAAAAGAACTGGAGCTTGTTCGAAATGTGGGAGGAATCATCAAGGGGAGTGCTGGAAGGGACGTAGCGTTTGCTATAACTGCGGCCAGGAAGGGCACATTTCACCTAACTGCCCAAAACAAAAAAAGATCAAGGGATGTTTCACGTGTGGCTCAATTGAGAATCAAATCAAGGATTGCCCAAAGAAGGGGAGCATCGGAGAAGCGGCCAATGTGGAGGGGGACAACAAGTCGATGATCGATGACCAACGCAATCCAACCGACCAACCGCCTCAACCTTTAATACGACCGCCCGTGACGCAGTGATCGCAAGGGATGTGGTGTCGTATTCTCCCAATCAATAATATAAATGCATATGTATTATTTGATTCAAGCGCTACTCTATTCCTTTCAGGTTCAAAGAATTTGCTAGGCAACTAAACATAACCCATGAACGCTTAGAAAATTCATTGAACATAGAGGTTGCAAATAAGGAAATTATTCCAAAGAGAGTTTGTTTACCAAACCGTCGTAAGTAACATTAGAGGACACGAACTAAAGGTGTAGACTTAATTCAATTAGATCGGGAGAATTTGATGTGATATTAGGAATGGATTGGTTATCCAGCCACGCATGCAATCATCAATTGTCAAGAGAAGAGTGTGAACCTTCGCACTTCAAATCGCCTAAGGTAGTGTTTTATGGTAGCTCATCGCTCAAGCAATCGTGTGTTTCCTTACGATGATGCAAAGGCCAATAAATTGTTAAAGAAAGGATGTGTAGGATATTTGGCCTATATAGTAGATACTCGGAAAAAGGGGTAAAATATGAAGAATATATCGATAGTCAAAGATTTTCAAGACGTATTTCCAGACGATCTGCCTGGCCTTCCGCTAGACAGAGAAATCGAATTTATAATAGACTTAGCACCAGGAATGTCACCAATTTCAAAAGCCACATATCGTATGGGCGCCAAAGGAAATGAAGGAATTGATGATACAACCGCAAGAATTGCTAGATAAGGGTTACATTCGCCAAGTGTGTCTCCTCGGGGAGCACCCTGTTGTTATTTGTAAAGAAAAGGATGGATCGATGAGGCTCTATATTAACTATCGGAGTCGAACCGAGTGACGATTAAGAATAGATATCCATTGCCAAGGATAGACGACCTTTTCAATCAATCAAGGAGCAAAGTGTTTTTCCAAGATAGACTTACGAACCAAGTTATCATCGCTTGAAAGTGTGAGAGGAGGACATACCAAAGACGCTGCTTCAAACACGCTACGGACATTACGAATTTCTAGTGATGTCATTTGGGTTAACCAATGCTCCGACAGCATTCATGGACTTGATGAACCAAGTTTTCAAGCCATACTTAGATAAGTTTGTAGTAGTGTTTATTGACGACATTTTGATTTATTCAAAAACTAGGGAAGAACACGCCAACACCGGAGATGGTATTGAAGCCTTACAACGGAAAAAGGTGTACGCTAAATTTTTAAAATGTGAATTTTGGATGGAGAAGGTTCAGTTTTTTAGGACACGTAATTGATCAAAATGGAATTTTCGGGGATCTGGCAAAAGTGGAGTTGGTAAGTAATAGGAACAACCAAGGACGCCAACAGAAGTAAGAAGTTTCTTAGGTTTAGCCGGTACTATCAAGATTTATCCAGATTTTTCTAAGATAGCAACCCCAATCGACCAATCTAACAAGGAAGACGGTGAAGTTCGTGTGGACTTTACAAATACGAGGAGAGTTTTCAAGAATTGAAGAGGAGGTTGAGTGAAGCGCCTGTATTATCATTACCAGATGATACATGAGGATTTGTAGTGTATAGTGATGCTTCGCATAGAGGACTTGGTTGTGTGCTAATGCAACATGACAAGGTCATTGCGTACGCGTCACGACAGTTGAAGGATTTTGAAAAGCGATACCCTAACCATGACTTGGAGTTAACAGCGGTAGTATTTGCTTTAAAGATTTGGAGGCATTATTTGTATGGAGAAAAATGTGAGATGTACACCGATCACAAGAGTCTAAAATATATCTTCACATAGAGGGAGTTGAATATGCGACAAAGAAGGTGGTTAGAATTAATCAAGGATTACGACTGCTAAATTCTTTATCACCCGGGAAAAGCAAACGTAGTAGCCGACGCTTTAAGTAGAAAAGGAAGGGAAAAGTTGTTCAAGCTGACAACTCAGGAGGAATTAATAAGAGAAATAGAAAAATTGGAAATAGAGGTGAAAGGACCAAAAGAATCAGGAGGAAAATTATTCGTGATGGAAGCTCACCCGACGTTACTGGATAGAGTAAAAGAAGCATAAGAGAAAGATGAAGAATGTGAGAAGATAAGGAAGAGAATAGTAGAAAATGAGGAGGAAAAGTTCAAAGTAGATAAGGATGGTATATTAAGATTTGAGGGTCGAATATGGGTGCCTGCTATTACCGAACTAAGAGAGGAAATTTGCACGAAGCATATAATACTACGACTGCTCATCCAGAGGGCACAAAGATGTACCGGGATCTTCGACATCACTTTTGATGGCCTAATTTGAAAAGAGAAATTGCAGAATGCGTTAGTAGATGTCTTACTTGTCAAAGGGTCAAAGCAGAACATCAAAGGCCTAGTGGACTACTTCAACCGCTAGAAATACCAGAATGGAAATGGGAGCATATTACCATGGACTTCGTGGTTGGACTTTCGATCACACAGAAAGGTTATGATGCCATTTGGGTTATCGTGGACCGACTATCAAAGACAGCTCATTTTTTACCTATCAAGATTCGATTCAGTTTGAACCAATTACCAAATTTATACGTAAAAGAAATCGTGTCACGACATGGAGTGCCAGTGTCGATCGTCTCCGATCGAAATCCGCGTTTCACGTCAAAATTTTGGAAAAGTTTGCAAGAGCGAATGGGAACTCAGTTGAGGTTAAGTACTGCTTATCACCCTCAAACCGAAGGACAAAGTGAACGAACCATACAAATGTTGGAGAACATGCTTAGAGCTTGCGTGATGGACTTCAAAGGGAATTGGGATGACCATTTACCATTAGTAGAATTTGATTACAATAATAGTTTTCATGCGAGTATTGGTATGCCACCATATGAAGCTCTTTTCAGAAGAAAGTGTAGAACACCATTATGTTGGGATGAAGTCGGAGAACGACGACTTTTGGGACCGAAATTAGTTCAACAAACGACTGACGTGGTAACAACAATAAGGGCCAGATTGGTAGCAGCTCAAGATCGCCAAAAGAAATACGCCGATTTGCATCGTCAGAGCCGAGATTTTGAAGTCGAAAGTTTTGTGTTTTTGAAGGTCTCTCCCTGGAAAGGAAAGATCAGATTCAAAAAGAAAGGGAAATTAAGTCCGAGATTCATAGGACCGTTCAAATTTTGAAACGAGTGGGCGAAGTGGCATACAAAGTTGCATTACTACTTGAATTGGAACACATCCACAACGTGTTTCACATTTCGGTGTTACGTCCCTACAAGCCCGACTACAGACACGTGATCTCCTATGAGCCTATTCAAGTAGAGAAAAATTTAACGTATGAGGAAACTCCTATTCAAATACTAGATAGGAAGGAGCAAATGTTGAGGAATAAAGTTATATCTTCTGTAAAGGTGGTTTGGCGAAACCACGATACCGAAGAAGCCACGTGGGAATTAGAGGATAAGATGCGTAGGGATTATCCCCATTTATTTGAGTAATTTTGAACAATTTCTAGGATGGAATTTTTATAAAGGGGGAAGATGTAATACCCGCAAATTTTAATAAATTATAATATTGAGAATAAAGATTTGTTTGCATATTTATTTGAATATATATATATATATATATATATATCATATATATATATGTATATATATATATATATAGATGATAAGCATTTTAATTGATTAAGCTAAGTGATAATTAAACAATGAAGCAAAAAGCGATGAGAAGCTTAGTTTAAACTTGTGGAGTTATGCCTAGTGTGGCAAGATGATGAATTTAGAAAATACTAATTTAACTAATGATGGAATTAATTAGTATTACTAATAAGTAAATAATTTCATAAGGAGGTTGATTTATTTGTTATTTGTTAATTATCATAAATAGTAGTGTGTGAAGAGAAATCATATATTATAAGGTTTTTCATTTAATATAAAGTGAGGGGTGACATTGTAATGGAAATAATTATTATATAACACTATGTGATAAAAGTAAGCTCGACTTAGGTAATCGACCAAGTTGTATAAAAAGTCTTATATGACATATCGATGTGTGGGAATAATTAAATGGGTATTTTAAACCTATGAGAGAAAGTAACTTGATTAAATAAATAAATTAATAATAAGTAGCATTGGTACATAATTAAATTATATCCTAGTCTAGGATAAATATTATTTGAAATAAATCAATGTACATGGATTATATGATTTTATGTGTAATATATGAGTGGGTGTAATTGTATGCTCTATTGAGAACAAGGGCAAAATGGACCTAAGTGTACTACTAATGTGCTGAGAATTGCTAGTGTCCCAAAAATGAGAGTCACTCTTCTTTTCTCTCACGTTATAGGCCATCGCCTAGTCCTCCAACACCAACTCCATAGCTAGCAAATCATGGAGAAGGAGGGCTAAATTGTATTCTTCTACCAAATCCTTTATAACCATTAGCTTCTTCTCCATTCCAATGGGTTGATTCATTGCACAAAATCAAATTGGTCACAAGCTTGCCTATAAATAGAGCCCTTCTCATTCATAAGTATGTTGCTAAATTCTCTGAGATTTCTAGTAGGAGTGTGAGTATTGAGAGCTTATATAATCTGCAAATTGAAGCTAGAGTAGCAATTCAACTTCAGAAAAGGTAAACTCCTCTAAATGTTCATACACTCAAGCCTTGCAAAGTTCTTAGAAAAACACTTGTTGAGTTGAAATGTTTATAGTTGAAACTTGCTAGAATGTATCAATTGATGCTAGATATTGTTAATGTGATCAAAAATGAATCCAATGAAAGTTAAACGAAGTATAATGATCTAGTAACGAATTTGTAAGGAAGAAAATTGCTATGGGTGTTAAACTTTGGAAAAATGGCCAAAAACCTTGAATTGTTCTTTGAAATTTATTGTTTGTATGTGTGGGAATGTTAGAAGCATGCTAGGAATGTTATGTAGCAAGTTTATTACCATTATACATGATTACATTGTTTCTTAGATGAGAATTTGATAGAAAATTTCTCAAAAATCTAATAAGGGCTAATCAGGGAAACACCTGCTCAGAGTTTTAGTTAGGGACCCTGCTACCAAATGGGGGTCCTGAAGAGAAAATGCCCACCCCAATGGGGTGTCAGAATAGAAATGAGTTTGGTTTGCTTATTTGATGCAAGAAATCTAACACAACACTTCATTTCAAGAACATACATACTCCCTAAACATATATCAATGTATTTTACAAGGTGTTTAGTAGATTTGGAATTGAATCATAACCTTTTTAAAGAAAGGTTAAAAGACGAAAAACATGTTTATAAAAGATAATAACACTATGTTATTGAATGAGCATACTGAATAAACATTTCGTTCTAAGTTCATGCTTTAGGAATAATCTAATAGCATAACTATTGAATAATCTATCATACCTTGCTTTGAACAACATTAAGCTAAGGTTACAACTTAGAATTTAATATCAAGCATGCACAACAAATAATAACTTGAACGATATACTAAAGGTACTTGCATGTTAATATAACAAGTTTAGAGTTAAGAAAACTTGCATAATCATAATAACCATCTCAACAAAAGTGTGGAGATGGAAAGCTTGTATCATCTCGAATAACTAGATACAATTGAGTTGCTTAATGGAAATACTTTACTCAATAAAGTATAACATATGAAATTTGCATAACGAAGCTTTAGGATAAGAAAACTTGATTAAACTCAACAAACTAACTCAACGAGAGTATGGAGTTAGAGAACTTGCCTTGCACATAGATTAAACCGTTATAATCCAAATCACAATATCCTATATATATGTGTTAACATGACATAATCAGTCAGTAACACATACTATATCTCTACATCACGCATGCTTTGATTATAAATTGCATTATCAAATTCTATCCATTAAAACTAATAACAATATTTGTTAATTAGTAATTTTATGTTCACTCATAGTATTAATATACTGTAATACTAGAAATACATAATGAACATTTATCATATATCATTCCATTAAAATATCAGACTTTTGTGCAAGATAAAAGTTGTTTCAACTTTCATTAAGTGCACATTTAAATCGTATCAGTATTATGCAAGCACGATACGGCGCTCAAGTGAGACATATATAGGGACTCTAAGATCGCAATAAGAAAGTCCAAATAAGCCCAAATGACTTTCAATTACTAAAATACGATATTTTTGTTGCTAAGATGCGAGATTTGACGCTGAAGCATGAATTTTGACGCTGGGGCGCCGAAACTCACTGAACCAAAAACGAAGAACAGAGCCAAAGCTAATGTCTTAAATCTTAACAATGATTCACCCAAAACAACATGTATAACTAATATAAATTACATATAATTGCTAACAATCATACATATACCAATTACCAACCACTAATTAACAATATCATAGACTAATTCTTTGAAAACACTGTGTTTTTAAAAATTAAACTCCATTGATGAAATATCAATTTACAGTGAACGTAATTTACACTGTTATCAACCAATTTTGATTCCTTTTACATACAAGTATACCAATATATATCCCAATTAACATGTATAGTCCAATTTCTCAGTTAGCATACCAATATATATATATATATATATATATATAACCTTTGATAAATTTTACACTCAAGTTCGTACTCACATGTTTCCACTGTAAAAGAAAACAATTTCTTAAATACGTAATTTAGTATACCATCATATTTATATATTATGCATACAATTATATACAAATATATATATGCTAGTATAACAATTACCAACACATAGTTTACAAAAATTTTGTAAAACTTATACAAAGTGAAGTTGAAGAACACAGACTATCAAATTCACAGTAAGTATATGGCGTAAAATATATATGATTACATAAACATAATTTAGGGTTATAAACACCTACCTTTTTGTTGATAAGAATACTTGTTAAACCCTTAGAAAAGCTTAAAGAACTCTGTATTTTTTTCTATCTCAACTCTCTCCTTTCTTTCTTTTTAGCAGACAACTCTAAGGTAAGCCAAATGGCAATATACGTATACTGAAAAAAATAACGCTCACCTTTTCAATTCAATAAAAACTAACGCTCAACTAATGATCGTATTAATTTAGGAGTTACCCAAAAGCCATAAGGCTTTGTTTGGCAAACCATTTAAAATTAAAGGATTAATACTTAAACCTTGTTTGGCAAAAACTAAATTAAAATTACTTTAATTTATTTTAATAACTCTTTATCACATAGTAATTTGTCGCTTTATTTAATAACAATTTATTAAATAAATCACTTAATCACATAACTCAATTCATATAACACTTTAATTATTTAACAAATAAATAATTAACTAATCACATTAATTATTTAACAAATAAATAATTAACTAAATCAACTCCATCAAATTGAACAATTATTTATTCAATAATAAACACATCCAATAAATATTCATATAAATCAATAAATATTTATAATTTACATTTAAAAAATCTGGAATGTTACATGATTCCCCTCTTATAAGGATTCTGTCCCCAGAATCACAACTCAAACAACACATTCGTTACATTCTTCCCTACTTACAAAGATCCTGTCCCCAGAATCGAAAACATAGATTAAACAAATAACTCAGGGTACTCTTTTATCATTTTCTCTTCGAGTTCCCACGTTGCTTCTTCAGCATTGTGGTTTCTCCATATCACCTTCACTGAAGGTATCACTTTATTCCTGAGCACTTGTTCTTTCCTGTCGACTATCTGGATAGGAACCTCTTCATAAGTCAAATATTTCTTGAACTGCAACGGTTCGTACTTGATCACGTGATTGTAATCGGGTTTATATGGTCGTAACACCGAAATATGAAAAACATTGTGAATGTTTTCCAACTCTGGAGGTAGAGCTACTTCGTAAGCTACCTCTCCAACTTTTCGCAAAGACTTCAAAGGGTCCAATAAACCCTCGCTTAGTTTCCCTTCTTCTTGAAATGAATTTTCCCTTCCAAGGAGAAACTTTTAGAATACATAGCTTCCTACTTCAAATGCACGATCTTGCTCGTGTTGATCAAAGATACTTCTTCCGCTTGGCCTTAAGTCGCTACCAATCTTGTCTCGATGAGTTTGATAACCTCAAAGAGCTTGTTGCACTAGTTCGGTCCTAGCAATTGACGTTCACCAACTTCATCCCAAAGACAAAGGAGTTCTGCACTTTCTCGCCAGATAACGCTTCGTAGAAGCGGCGGCATGCCGATGCTCGCGTGATAACTATTATTATAGGCGAATTCCACCAACGGTAATTGTTCTTCTCAACTTCCTTTGAAATCCATGATGCATGCTCTCAGCATATCTTCCAATGTCTGGATCGTTCGTTCGCTTTGGCCATCCGTTTGTGGATGATAAGCCGTACTCATTCGCAATTGAGTTCCCATGCATTCTTGTAGTCTCTTCCAGAAATTTGAAGTGAATCGCGGGTCCCTATCGGACACAATTGACACTGGCACTCTATGTCTCGAAACGATCTCTTTGATGTACAATCTTGCCAACTGATCAAGATTGAACCTAATCTTTATTGGTAAAAAGTGCGCTGATTTCGTCAGTCTGTCCACTATCACCTAAATTGCATCGCATCCTCTCTGAGTAGTTGGAAGACCCACCACAAAATCAATCGTGATGTGTTCCCACTTCTATTCCGGTATTTCAAATGGTTGAAGTAATCTGCTGGGTCTTTGATGTTCGACTTTTACTCTTTGACATGTCAAACATTTAGCCACGCATTCTGCAACATCCCTTTTTATATTCGGCCACCAAAAATGTCGGCGTAAATCTTGATACATCTTCGTGCTTCCTGGATGAATCGAATATCTTGAGCTATGAGCTTCAGTTAAGATTTCGTCTTTCAGTTTTGGTGTTGCTGGAACCCAGATTCTTCCCTCGTACCGTAGTAATCCTTCGGTATCGACCTTGTATTTCGTACCGCTACCATCAACCATATTCTCTTTTATCATCCCACATTCTTCATCTTGTAACTGAGCGTTCTTCACCTTGTCCAGTAAAGTTGGACATGCTTCTAACTAAAATAGTCGTTCGTTGGATTCCTGTGGAAATTTTATTTCCAGTTCCAACTTTGTCATTGTTGAAATGAGCTCCTCCTGAGTTGTTATCAGCATCAATTTCTCCCGACATTTCCTTCTTAAAGCATCTGCAACCACATTCACTTTGCCTGGATGATAAAAGATCTGACAATCGTAATCCTTTATCAATTCCATCCATCTCCTCTAACGCATGTTCAGGTCCTTCTGAGTGAAAATATACTTCAGACTTTTGTGGTCTGTGTAGATCTCACACTTCTCTCCATACAAATAGTGTCTCCATATCTTGAGAGCAAATACCACTGCAGCCAATTCTAAATCATGACTCGGATAACCTTTCTCATAATCCTTCAGTTGTCTTGATGCATAGGCAATAACTTTGCCGTTTTGCATAAGAACACAACCCAATCTTTTGTGTGAGGCATCACTATACACCACAAAATTTCTTGTATTATCCGGCAGGGTTATCACAGGTGCCATACTTAGCTTCTTCTTCAAATCTTGGAAGCTCTTTTCACACTTTTCTGTCCAAACGAATTTCACAGCTTTCCGTGTCAAATATGTTAACAGAGTGGCTATCTTGGAAAAATCTTCTATAAATATTCTATAATAATCGGCTAGCCCCAAGAAACTCCTCACCTCCTAAGGTGTCCTTGGTTGTTCCCAATTGATTACAGCTTCCACTTTCGATGGATCTACTGAAATCCCATCTTTGTCAATCATATGACCCAAAAATTGTACACGATCGAGCCAAAATTCACACTTAGAGAATTTCGTGTATAACTTTTCCTTTCTTAGTGTCTCCAATGTCTGACGTAAATGTTCCACGTGTTCTTCTTGTGTTTTGGAATACACCAGAATGTCGTCGATAAACACTACTATAAACTTGTCTAAGAATGGTTTAAATACCCTGTTCATCAAATCCATGAATGCGGCAGGGGCATTTGTTAAACAAAAAGACATCACCAGAAACTCGTAATGTCCGTACCGAGTTCTGAATGTTGTTCTAGGTATATCCTCCTTTCTTACCTTCAATTGGTGATACCCACTTCTCAAATCTATTTTTGAGAAATATTTAGCACCCTTCAACTCATCAAACAAGTCATCTATTCAAGGTAACAGATACCTATTCTTAATAGTAACCTTGTTTAACTCCCTATAATCAATGCAAAGACACATTGATCCATCCTTCTTCTTCACAAATAATACCGGCACTCCCCACGGTGATACACTTGGTTGAATATACTTCTTGTCCAGCAGTTCTTGCAGTTGCACCATCGGGCCTTCATTTCTACCGAGCCATTCTCAGACGGGCCTTCGATATCGGTGCAGTTCCTGGCACTAAGTCAATTACGAACTCAATCTCTGTCAGGCGGAAGTCCTGGAAAATCCTCTGGAAATACATCTACGAATTCTCTAATCACTGGTATCTCCTCCAATTTTACACCCTTCTTCTGAGTATCGACTATGTAAGCTAAATAACCCACACAGCCTTGACTCAACAACTTCTTGGCCTGCATAATCGTCAGACATTTCATTTGTCTAGGGGATTTGCTACAATAGAAAACTACCTTTGACGGAGTTATAAGGTTTACACACTTCTTGTGACAATCAATTACTGCTCCATATTTGAACAGCCAATCCATTCCCAAAATTGCATCAAATTCCCCGAGTCTAATCAGAATTAAATCTACCATCAGGATATTCCCTTTAATGTTAACTCTATAGTTTTGTATACAAACCTAACAGGAATCACCTCCCTATTCGCAATTTCTATGTTCAAAGAAAAATTCAGTTCTTCTCTAGGCAATTCTAACCTCTTAGCAAATTCATCAGATATAAACGAACAAGTAGCACTCGAATCAAATAATAAATAAGCATTAATATCGTTGATTAGGATAATACCTGACACCACATCTTTTGATTGCACAAAGATCTTGCATACCATGTTGAAAGTTCTGTCAGGGTTTGTTTTTGACTCAGAGGTCCAAAGAATGGCCCAAGTACCTCCCACCGCCTCCTCCCTTACTTCTTACTATTTCTCCGACCTTTTTCTGAGGGCATTCACGAGCAAAATGATCCTTGGATCCACATGTGAAACATACATTCTTCTTGGGTTGGGTGCACTTTGAGGCGATGTGACCCTCCGCCACGGCCAAACATATTGAAATAAGAGCGTTAGTTACTCTCTCCCGTTTGGTTTCCTAAACTTCCTAAACCGTTGGTTACTCTGCTTTGGTTTCCAAGACTTCGCTTCCGCTCCACTTCCTCTTTAAGTTGTTGTTGTTGTTTGCCATTTCCATTGCCTCCCGCCGCCATTCTTCACTTCCACCTCATTCTTCTTCTTCTTCTTCTACGCTTTGATTGAAGTTTTTTCAACGCCTCGCCTACACCTTCAAATGGTAGTACGCCTTTCTCCATCATCTTCTGCAAAATGTCTTCAAATCGAACAGGAAACCCTACTATACGCCCAGTGGCTTTAGTCCTCGTCAATCTCTTTGCCTTACGCTCGTCTGTGCTGACTTGATATGGCGCAAACCTCGCCAATTCGTTGAATTTCACGGCATACTCAGACTTCGTCATTGCTCCCTGCTTCAGTTCCAAAAATTGAACCTCTAACTGACTCTTCGAACTCTCTGGGAAGTAGGCCTCGAAGAATAACTCCTTAAACATATCCCAAGTAATCACTCCTGGTCCTTCCCGGGATTTATTGGCTTGCCACCAATAAGTAGCTTCTACTTTCAACATAAATGTTGCAAAAGCAGTCTTCTGTTCATCCACTACCCTAGCGACTTCAAATATCTTCTCAATCTCCATAATCCAGGTCTCTGCCTTGACCGGATTCGTTGACCCACGGAATTCAAGTGGTCCGACCGCCTTAAACTCCTTAAACGTTGTGCCTTGGTTTTGAGGTTGATTCTGCAACGCTCCTGTTAGTAATGTCACTAGTTGTTGGATGGAATTATCCTCAACATCGTTATTGTTAGTTCTTGCATTGGTTCTCTGACGGGGTGGTTCATGTCTGGGAGGCATTTTCTGTTTTAAAAAAAACATCCATTAGACTATTACCCAACTTCTTTAAGTACTTTCTAATTAATCCTGCTTCCATAAAAGAAACAACCACATAACACTTCTGAATAAAATAATATCTTTTATTTATTCATCACATTTTTGAAAACATAAAAACAATAGCATCACTGCTATTTACATTCCTTTTCTTGAACTACAAAAGTTACAGGACAACATCATCATTCTCATATCCCATGGTTACTTAACACTAGGGATTAACACATTCTTTTACACTTATTACTTGCAAAACAGACACCTTTCCTACGATGATCTATTAAGATACTCAGTAGCCTTTTGACGCTCTTCTTCTATAACATGGAACATGGTTCGACGATCTAACATGTATGATGGCAGAGTCTCGAACTGAATTTGATAACCCATGACCCGATCTTGAGCTCTATTGATCACGGTATTGAATACTTTATGCATCACTTCCATCTTCATCCTCTTTGCATGTCGTCCCTTCATCGCTTCTTCTAGTTCGTTGATAAGCTTCCTCAGATGCGCTCTTCACTCTCGCCTCTCTTGGTAGCTTCTTCCTTCAACTTGTTCTTCGGGCCCACGACCATCTCGATCAGTTGTTCCTTCTCTCCTTCTGTCTGCATCAACTTTTCTTCAGCATTAGTTAGACGTTCATCTCGATCCTGGATGTCGTCGTCCTTCTGTGTTATTGCAGTCTATTGTTCAGCTACTATCTCCTTCAACTCCTTAAATGTGTCCTGAAGTTCCACGTTACGGTCGTAGACTTCATCATACATACGAGTAGCCATCGAGGTTAGTGGGGTCTCTTCCTCCTCGTCCTCGTTATCCTCATCCTCCTTTGGCAACTCCACGGGATCCTCCTCGTCCGTCTCCACATCATCATCCTCATCTTCAACCATCGCATGACCAATCAGGTCGACTCCCATGGCGAGAGTTGTTCCCAAACAACCTGAATGTCACGAGGCTCCTCCTCTATAGGCATTTGAGGTCCCTCCTCCCTAGCCTGACTGGATTCTCCGACATTAGTCATCCTAACAACAAAATTTTAAAGTTTTAGTTATTAATCATTCTACTCGACACTCGTGAGCACATAAGTTATAAACACATAAGCAGATAAGTGTTTTATTACTTCTTCCCTAAAACTCGATAAGACTTATCTCCACTATCTTTTCAAAGGTTACTTCCTAAGGCATTTCCCCCTAAGGTTCATAAACTAAAGCTTTGAAACCAACTCAGGACACCCCCCAAATCTCTTGGTGATTTTCATTACCTCAAGATTTGGTGTTCACGTAATCAAAACATTCCTTTATAACTACCCAATCATAAATAAAATTAAATAATAAACACCGCCTATACAGAATTACATAAAATAATATCTCCCAGGTTATCTAACCTTTACAAACAATCATTAATGCGGAAAATTTAAATAAACTTCATTACATTCTTTAAACCAAAGTCCGATAATAAAACTATCAAAACTATTACAAGTCTTCAAGATTGTTCATCTTTCCTTTTCTTTACTACCGCTAGCTAGGTAATCCACCCTTTCCATCTTTAGCTGTAAGGATTTTACAGGCAAGAGTGAGCAAACAAGGCTCACTTGAATGAATAAAACTTTTACATTCTTTGCCCATTCAGGGGCTCAATAGAACTGAACAATAAGTTCTATTAACTTCTTAAACATTCCTTGCCCATTCAGAGGCTCAATAGAACTAAATAATAAGTCATATTAACATCTTGACATTCCTTTCCCATTCAGGGGCTCAATAGAATCCGAACAATGAGTTCTATTAATATTTTAAACATTCACCGAGGGTCTAATGATCACGAAACCTTGTCCACGCTTATAAGTAATCTTTCAACTTAAACTTTTACTACCATACGACCATAATGACTTTAAGGTACTTAGGGGATCAACCCTTCGTATACATGTATTGTATACAAACATTTCAAATAAAAAGTACAAAACTAAGCGTAACCCCTATAATTAGGGTTGTTCATCTCAAAGATTTTGAGTACAAGTCCGCCCAAAGATAGTTTGGTTTGGATACACTTCAAGGTAATTTGGAGTTCAACGGACATCAACTAAGGATTAGTTGAATAAAAGATAATAACACTATGTTATTGAATGATCATACTGAATAAACATTTCGTTCTAAGTTCATGCTTTAGGAATAATCTAATAGCATAACAATTGAATAATCTATCATACCTTGCTTTGAACAACATTAAGCTAAGGTTACAACTTAGAATTTAATATCAACCATGCACAACAAATAATAACTTGAACGATAAACTAAAGGTATTTGCATGCTAATATAACAAGTTTAGAGTTAAGAAAACTTACATAATCATAATAACTATCTCAACGAAAGTGTGGAGATGGAAAGCTTGTATCATTATGAATAACAATATACAATGGAGTTGCTTAATGGAAATACTTTACTCAAAAAAGTATAGCATATGAAATTTGCATAACGAAGCTTTAGGATTAGAAAACTTGCTTAAACACAACAAACTAACTCAACGAGAGTATGGAGTTAGAGAACTTGCCTTGCGCGTAGATTAAACCGTTATAATCCAAATCACAATATCCTATATACATGTGTTAACATGACATAATCAGTCAGTAACACATACTATATCTCTACATCACGTATGCTTTGATTATAAATTGCATTATCAAATTCTATCCATTAAAACTAATAACAATATTTGTTAATTAGTAATTCTATGTTCACTCATAGTATTAATATACTGTAATACTAGAAATATATAATCAACATTTATCATATATCATTCCTTTAAAATATCAGACTTTTGTGCAAGACAAAAGTCGTTTCAACTTCTATTAAGTGGCCATGGCCACAGCTTGAATCGGTTGCGTTGCATATGGCCGACGGCGGCGCTTCCCATTGAGACATATATAGGGACCCGGCGCTGTGTCGCAAAGTCCGACGCTCGAGTCGACTTCATTACCAAGACGCTAAGTCCGGCTGGGCGCGACATTTAGCTAAGGTAGCGAGATTTGGTGTTTGGGCGTGTATTTTGTGTTGGTATAAAAACTCACAAAACTAAAAAGAAGAATGAGCCAAAGCTACTGCTTTTAATTCTTAACAATGATTCACCCAAAACAACATGTATAACTAATATAAATTACACATAATTGCTAACAATCATCCATATACCAATTACCAACCACTAATTAACAATATCATTGACTAATTCTTTGAAAACACTGTGTTTTCAAAATTAAACTCCATTGATGAAATATCAATTTACAGTGAACGTAATTTACACTGTTATCAACCAATTTTGATTCCTTTGACATACAAGTATACCAATATATATCCCAATTAACATGTATAGTCCAATTTCTCAGTTAGCATACAAATATATATATATATATATATATATATATATAACCTTTGATAAATTCTACACTCAAGTTAGTACTCACATGTTTCCACCGTAAAAAGAAAATAATATCTTAAATACGTAATTTAGCATACCATCATATTTTATATATATAAGCATACAATTATATACAAATATATATATATATATATGCTAGTATAACAATTACCAACACATAGTTTACAAAAATTTTGTAAAAACATATACATAGTGAAGTTAAAGAACACAGACTATCAAATTCACAGTAAGTATATGGCGTAAAACATATATGATTACATAAACATAATTTAGGGTTATAAACATCTACCTTTTTGTTGATAAGAATACTTATTAAACCCTTAGAAAAGCTTGAAGAACTCTGTATTTTTTTCTATCTCAACTCTCTGAGAACTCTCTCCATTCTTTCTTTTTAGCAAACTACTCTAAGGTAAGCCAAATGGCAATATACGTATACTAAAAAAAATAACGCTCGCCTTTTCAATTCAATAAAAACTAACGCTCAACTAATGATCGTATTAATTTAGCAGTTACCCAAAATAATAATATATATTATATATATTTTATTTATTTAATTAATAATTTAAATTCAAAAGAAATCCAAAAGCCATAAGGCTTTGTTTGGCAAACCATTTAAAATTGAAGGATTAATACTTAAACCTTGTTTGGCAAAAACTAAATTAAAATTACTTTAATTTATTTTAATAACTCTTTATCACATAGTAATTTGTCGCTTTATTTAATAACAATTTATTAAATAAATCACTTAATCACATAACTCAATTCACATAACACATTAATTATTTAACAAATAAATAATTAACTAATCACATTAATTATTTAACAAATAAATAATTAACTAAATCAACTCCATCAAATTGAACAATTATTTATTCAATAATAAACACATCCAATAAATATTTATATAAATCAATAAATATTTATAATTTACATTTAAAAAATCTGGAATGTTACAGTTGTCTTGCATAGGCCTCTCTACGATCTTATTTCCTTGTTCAACAATTTCACTATCTAGCACTACGATCGTAGTGTTGAGCTCGACGACTTCATTCGTAGTGTCTGCACTGTCGGTCGTAGTGTCTTGAAGCACTGTTTTGTCCAAGTTTGTTTCATCAAAGATGTTGTGAATCGAGACTTCAACATTCAACATCTTCTTGTTGAACACTCTGTAGGCCTTACTGTCTGTGGCATATCCAAGAAAGATTCCTTCGTCTGACTTGGGTTGAAATTTTGTCAAGTACTGCTTTCCATTGTTGAGAATGTAGCATGTACAGCCGAATACATGAAAGTAGTTGACACTTGTTTTTCTTCCTTTCCACAGCTCGTAGGGTGTCTTCTTGATCGTAGAGTGTATCAGTGATCTGTTCTGCGTGTAACATGCGGTGTTGACAGCTTCTGTCCAAAAGTATTCAGGCAGATGGGCTGCTGCTAGTAGAGTTCTTCCAGCCTTTATTAAAGTACTGTTCTTTCTCTCAGCTGCCCCATTTTGTTGATGAGTTCGTGGTGCTGAGAAATTATGATTGATGCCATTGTCTATGCAGAACTGGTCCATTTCTGAGAAGTCAAATTCTCTTCCGTGATTACTCCTTATGGCCTTAATTTTCTCTCATTTCTCGTTAATTACCAGCCTGAACATCTTGATCAGTTGGGAGCTTGTTTTATCTTTTGAGGTTAAAAAGAATACCCATGTGAATCTGGTGTAGTCATCGACTATAACTAGTGAGTACCTTTTTCATCCAAGACTTGTTGTTAAAATTGGTCCAAATAGATCCATGTGAAGCAACTGCAAGGCTTGTCGATTGAGTTGGCAGTTTTGCTCTTGAATGAGCTTCTAGTTTGCTTTCCAAGCTGACAGGCATTGCATGGCCTTTCTTTGACGAAGTTGAACTTGGGTAGGCCTGCAACGAGATCTTTTGATGCCAGTTTGGACATGTTTTTGAAGTTTAAGTGGGACAACCGTCTATGCCATAGCCAGCTCATTTCTTTATACGCTTTTTCCAGAAAGCTTATTGTCTCGTCTGAGCTTAGCTGTCCAATATTCACTGTGTAGACATTTCCTTCTCTTGTTCTGGTTAGCTTTACAGCAGATGTCTTCAAATCTCTGACTTGACACTGGTTGTTGAGGAATGTTACTTGATGACCCTTGTCACATAGTTGGCTAATACTTAGAAGGTTGTGTTGGAGACCTTCTACATATGCCACTTTACTGAAAGACATTGCACCATTACCAGCTGAGCCATATCGTCTTATCTTGCCCGAGCCGTTGTCTCCAAAGATGACTGAGGGACCCTCCTTCTCTATGTAGTTACATAGAAGAGCTTTGTTCCTAGTCATGTGTCTTGAGCATCCACTGTCCAGATACCAGGTTGTGATCGTGGAGCTCTTTTCCTGTCATAACATTTAACCTTCATTTTGGTACCCATATTTACATGGGTCCTACTTTGTTAGTGCCCTTGGGGACCCAAATCTGTTTGATCTTGGGTCTCATATGCATTAAAATTATAATAGCACTTTGCAGCCTTGTGGCCAACTCTATTGCACACAAAACACTTAGTATGATGCATGCATGTGTGTGTGTGAGAGTTCATCCTCCATTTGGACTTTTGTGGTTCTTTAGTCATTCTTCTGTTAAACTGATTTTCGTTCTTCCACATGCCCTTGGGTCTCATGAAATATGAGGAGTATATCTTACCTCTACTGTACCTTCCCAGTTGGTTCGTATAGTTGGTTTTACATAACTCTACGATCCTTAGAGGTTGGTGACTACAGGATGGGTTACTCTTCTCTTTTCTGAAGCCCAGGCCAACATTAGATCCTTTACTCCTTGGAGTATGGATTGATTCAGTCGGACAGGGTTGGGCTAGTTCTTCCTTCTGTGAGGATTTCACAAATGTAATGCCTCTATTAAAACTTGAGGCATTACTAGTGCTAGTTTCCTTTAAGTTTTTAACACATGGCTCTGAGGTGGATTCCCCAAAGCCTAAGCCTGATCTGTCAAATGTACTTCTCTGACTAGAGAGCAGGGAGTCCATGGATGATGAAGATTTGTTCTCTGTAGAGATAGTCTTTTCTAGCTCCTCAACTTTAGAGGTTAGATTGGACTCTCTTTGTGCATTGAGCTCATTAGTATGTTTTAAGATCTCATTCTCAGCCTCAAGCTTGGAGAGAAAGTTAGTACTTAGAAGAATTGTTTCTAGCTGTTCTTGAACTTTCTTTTTCTCCTCTTGAAGAATTAAATAGTCCTTTGACAGAACTCTAAACCACTTCATGTATTGATGTAGATCAGTTGTTATGCCATGCAGTGCAGTTCTCAAATCATTGATGTCTACATCAGGTGAGTTGAAGTCAAATACCTCATCGATACTTACTTCATGTATGTTGGAGTTCTTTTTATCCTTTCCATGTTTAGCCATCAGGCACAGATTAGCCATTTGAGGATCTTCATCATCTCTAGATTCAGGAGTTGAGTCATTGTTTGAATCACTCCACGATCCTCCAGCTACCAGGCCTTTGTCTCTCTTCTGAGGCCTTTTGTTGCCTTTGTATTCCTTCTTTGCATGTGATTTCTTCTATATTTCTTCTCTGAGAGGTTTGTTGCAGTTGGCAATGAAGTGGCCAGACTTCTTGCAGTTGTAGCATAGAGCATTCATTTGCTCCTGGCTGTTGTAGTTGCTGACCTTCTTTAGCTTACTGGTTTTGCCTTGACGCATGAACCTTCTTAGTCTTTTTACCAGCATAGCAAAGTCCTCATCATCGTCTTCGTCATAGTTAGAGTCAATCTCAGTGTTGACCTTAGATCCACTTTCAGTTGCTTGGAGAGTAACACCCTTATCATTCTTTCTTCCTTTTGAAAGGGTTTCAGCTCGTTGAGTCAGCTCCAATTCGTATGTCAGAAGATTGCCATATAGTTGTTGAACTGTCATGTCATGAAGATTCTTTGACTCTCTAATAGCAGTGGTTTTGGCATCCCACCTGCTTGGTAGGGCTCTCCTAAACATTATGATTAGATCTTTGTTTGGATATATCTTCCCATAGGCTCGTAGAGAGTTGAGTAGAACGTTGAATCTCTCGTAGGTGGCAGTGACGTTTTCTCCTTAAACATGAGCAAACATTTTATACTGCTGGGTCAGGAGTGATTGTTTGTTTTCTCTTACTTCTTCCGTTCCTTCGTGCATGATTAGTAGTGCCTCCCAAACCTCATTCGCTGTTTTGCGGTTGACAACATTTTCAAACATATCGTCTTCTAAGGATAGAAACAAAATGTTCTTGGTTTTCTTGTAGAGTTGGACAACTCTCTTCTCGTTGTCAGTCCATTCTTCTTTGACTTTGATTTGTATCCTGTTTGGATCGTCTGTAGTTGGTACAAGATTTGTTGGAATATAGGGCCCATTTTGAACGGTCTCAAATAGATCTTCATCTATTGAGTCCATGTATGCTTGCATCTGAACTTTCCAGTTAGCAAATTTATCCTTGTTGCACATTGGTGGCTTGCTGCCTCCTCCAGTCCTTGATTCGCTTCGTAAGTGTGCCAGGGGATCTACTTAAGCTTTGCAGGCTGTATAATAGAACATGCTTTGATACCAATTGTTAGTTCACGGAGGCACAATAGTTATCTAGAATCGGGGGGTTGAATAGATATTTAAAAAATCTTTTCGTTTTAACTTGTTAGTAAATAATGATTAAAGCTTAGCGGAATTAATGTTTTTTTTAATCCCCCTTAAAATAGTAAGTTTATGAGAGTGAAGCAGTTAGAGCAGTTATGGAAGATATGACAGTTATAGCAGGAATGTAATAGACATAGTCGTTTTAAGTGGTTCAGAGCACTTAAAGCTCCTAGTCCACTGTTCTACTCCTCGAGTAGGAAATCCACCAAGGATTTCTTTTACACTTTTCTGAATCACTCACATTCCTTCTAGACCAGCAGTCAAGGAACTTCTTAGTTCACTCTTAAACTCTTCAAGTCCAGCAGACTTGGCTCTTCACAGTTCACTTAGAACTCTTCAAGTCCTTCTGACTTGGAACTCTTACTTCAGTTGATTGGTAGTTGTTGAGTTCTTGATGGTTGCTACTCATTTGTTGTTTAAGCACTTATTCAAAAGAATTGAGTAGCTGAGCAAGCTTTTCTTTTTCTAAGATTGTAGAGTTGAGCGTTGAGAGTTCTTGTACGTTTTTGTTCAATGCTTTCTTTTTGTTCTCTCATCTGCTTGATTTGCATATATGTGATCTTGAAAACTATCCGTTGGATCCATCCATTGAAGCATTAAATGCGTTTGACATTTATGTTCTTTGATGGAGACTTTTCTGCACATCTTCTGAATTGCATTCTGGCCCACTGACACAACAGACTGCTTTCTAACCTAACACCTGAAAAAGTGTTTTTCTCTTTACCAATGGTACTTTCCTTAGCTTCATCAATACGCTTGTTTGTTGCATACTAAGGATATCTCTTATGCCTTTGGGACTGGTCAGTACTACAACATTTAGAATCCATTCCACATTTGTTGGAGTTTGTCTCCACACAAAGCGTGAGGCTTGATGCTTCTAACACAAGGCAGATGATACTCTACGATTCAGATCTTGGTGACTTGTTGCCTTGGTGCTTGGTCAGATGCTTTCAGCAGAGAGCATTACGATTTCTCTTAAATACTTGCACACTGCGATCTTCGCTTGCTTGAGTTGTAAACTCTACATTTCCGAGAACACACTACGATCTCTGAGTTGGCTCGGCAAACGTTGGGACCACTCTACGATTTCTGAAGAGGCCCTTCAAGGTAAGCACACTACGATCCTTGAAGCTCTACGTTTCTGCCTTGACTTCTGAAATATTGATTAGATTGATACACTACGAATTCTTCGAAGCCTATCTATTACATCTCAAGATCAACCTAACAACTTTGATCTCTCTATCTATACATTCATTTACAAAATTAAAAACATTAAGAGCTTAGATCAACCTAACAAATTTGATCTATCACTAAGTCCTTGTACATATATTCCTTGAAGGACTTTACAAATAATCATGACCATTTATATTTAAACATCAAATCAACATATGCACTCTCCCAACAGAACTAATAAGAGGGAGATAGCGTAATATGTTAGAAAGTGCTTAACTTCCAATTCAGATTATTTATAGGAAGGGACAAGTAATATGAAATAACATAATACCTTCGGTAAAGGTGAAATGGAGGAACCACAATGCCGAAGAAGCAACGCGGGGACTCAAGATTAAAATAAAGAAAATTTTTCCTCATTTGGTTATGAAATTGTAGCGAGATTCTGGGGACATAATTATTATAAGGGGGGAAGGATGTAACACCCGAGAAAATTGGATTTTTATGAGAATAAAATTTTTATTTGATTACGTGGATTAAATGAATTAAATTGATTATTTATGGTAGTAAGCTATTTGAAGGTCGTTCTATGACCTAGAATGTGCGGATGTGGTTAGTATTCTGGCTACGTGGTTGAATTAAATTGTTTGAATTTCCAAGACGAAAATAAATGTTTTCCGAGAAATTTTCAGTAAAAATACTATTCATTCGTTTTTGCTCGGGAATTATTTTTGAACTTCCGAGAAATACATAACGATAGAATATCGAGGTAAGATGGATTATCCAATAATATTTCAGTTATGGAAAATGCAGTTTTTTGCCTGCGGACTTAAAACCTAACGGTTAGGGAAAGTGATTTCCGAGAAGGAATTTAAATGTGTATAATGAATTAAAGCGATGATCGTATAATACGTAGGTATTGTACGAGGTAATGAATACGAGTATAATTCAAGGTATTATATGAGTATGTATGAATGATGATATATCGTATATGAATAAGTATACGAGTTAGAATATGAGAATAATACGTAGGCAATACGTTATAAGGCTTTGAGCCAAATGGATTGAACTTGTAGGAATTGTTAGGAATTGTACAAGTCCAAGTATAGGAATGGTTAAGCCCAAGTATAGAAATGGTTAAGTCCAATGTGAATTAATGAACAAGCCCAAGTGTTTGTTAAATTCAAGCTCAAAGCATAAGCTAAGTTAATTACGCTAAAAGCCCAATGAAAGAACCTATGGGTTATTGGATGATTAAAACCCATGGGTGATCCAAAGTGATGCTTGGAGGCTAAGTAAAGTGCTTATGCTTGGTGGCTATGTAAATGTGATGAGCAAGCAAGAGATAAGCTATGTGATAAGCAAGTAACTTAATGGCTAAGTAAATGTGGAGGCCAAGTAAACTTGATGGTTAAGCTTGGAATAGTATGGAGGTGGATCACTTATTGACCATTATACCCTAACTTTGAGATTTCTATAAATAAGAAGGAGGCTAGCTCATTTGTTTGTTGTTTCATTTCATCCAACATTTGAAGTGCTTAGTGGTTAGAGAGAAAAAGCTAGAAAAGCTATAAAGTTAGACTTGGCAATACAAGAAGCAAGAAGAAGAACAAAGGTTAATCAAGTGATCTTCAAGGGTAAGATCTTAAACCATGATTCTCTTTGTCTTCAATTGTTAGAGAAGTGAGTAGTGGTAGAACATTATGCTAAGAAGAAGTAGGAATTATTAGTCAAAAGACTTAAGTCGTAAATAAGTCACTTGGTAAGATAAATAATAAATGGAGTTTTAAACTCGCAAAGATCATGTAAGAACTTATCATGTATATAAGTTAATGAATTATGTATGTTAAGATGTTAGTAAGATGGATTGAGTCAATTTGAAACGGTTTAAAAATCTCAAGTAACGAAGTTATGGCGGAATTCACGAGTTTGGACGATAATCGTCGATTTCGTGAAATTCTCGGAATGGAAGTCAAATTTTGACTTTGAGCTCGGAAACGTTGGTTTTCGATGGAGAATAGTCTCATTTGGCATTCTAGAGTTGCGGACTCAAAAATGACTGAATTTTGACTTAGAACGAACGAGCGTTGAACGTTCACGAACGTTTACCGTTTTCGTTAAAATGATCTAAAAGGTGAATTTTGAGTTAGCAGATTTGAAATTGTAAAATTCTTGTATGAATATGTAGAGTATGTGATTTGTGAACTAACGAAATTTTAGCCAGCCAATTCAGACTTATAACAAAGAAGTTATGAGCCCGGGAATCTGACATAAAAAATTTACTATCAAAATTTTTTTGGTGCTGAGGAATGGCGTTGCGGCACCAGTCAAGGAAAAATAAGTGGCGTCGTAGCGCCAAGAATCTTTAGTAGTTATCAAGTTTCAAGGCCACTGTTGTGATTGATATGGAAGAAGATGGCACCGCAAATACCGCGTTTCGGGTCTTAGGTAATGGAGACTCAGGCCGTGACGCGAGTCCAAGAAGAAAAGTTTGCGCCGCAGCGCCATCACTAAATGAAGCATAAAGAGGAATATTTTTAAATTCAAAAAAGAAGCTGGTAAATTATATCCATGCTAAACCTAAAGTAAACATCAATTAAGATGTTTAAAACCTTAAGTTAACGACTGAAGGTTGAAGCATAGATTAATAGAACGTAAGTTATTAATACGAAAACGATGAACGATAATAAGCCGTAGGGGTATATAAATACTTGAAATGAGTTTTGTTAATGAAATAAGTATGATTAAGTATACGAAATGAAAGATAGTTAATTGATGATGAATTAATTAACATAAAATAGAGTCTTCGATGATGACAATAACATGGAGAGTTACAACTAAAAGTTTTTGAATATTACCTGAACGTGAACGGTATGCAGTAAGTATACTAAACCAATGACGATCGAGTTTCGATTAATAATGTAAGAACGTTATTAAGCCGTGAGGAATGATGATTAACTCAAAATGAGTGGTATTAATGAAGTAAATCCACTTAAGACATAGAAGAGAAAGAAGTTGGTAAGAACGATGTAAAGAACGACGGAAAGCCGGAACCAATAATAACAAATCTAATACATGATTAGATTGTGAAGAAGGGTAAGATTCATTAGGAACCATGTATGTTTATTCATGACCTAATGTGGTATGTTATGTGGTTATGTGTTGTAGAGCCCGTAAAGACTCAAAGGAAATGTAATTTTACTGTAACAGACGCTGAAGGCAAGTTTTCTTATCACTTGTCTAACCTTCGTGTTAGCCGGGTTTTCAGTGATTCATGTTATGAGATGCATGAATGGTTTTAAACAAAAGGTCGATGCCAGTTTTAACTCGGCTAGACTAATATTAAAATATTGATTGATTTCTTTATATGTCTTTCAATATAGAAATGATAACTCTATCTTACGCCAATTGTTTGGTATGGATTTAAGGTAAACATGTGTATGAATAAACAAATGTATTTTACATCGATTATTCGATGGGCATGCGAGGTTGTCAAAAATTAAACGTAAATACATTTAACGGATGTAGTGTTGATCAACATAGAGTACTATAGGTTGATCACCTAGAAGTTCTCGTAAGATATGTCGGACTTACGGACTTGGTGCCGGGTTGTCCTTTTCATGAATATAACCTAAAGAGAATTTTATGGTCTATAGACCTACTCAGAATTTCCAAAACTACTATATGTTCTTCGGAATTGTTTTATGAGATGAGAAGTGCTATTCAATGTTTCATAGTACTTATAACTATTGTTCAGTTATTGAAGAATAATCATATGATTCTCGAAGTGGTATCTATATAATATATTGTTAGACTTGTTGAGCTAGTTGTGCTCACTTCTTTCTTGAATCATATGATTGCAGATAAGGTCGAGCGAACCGAGGGTTCCAATAGAGATTAAGGCAAGGCGAAGATGAATGATTAGATTATCTTGTAATAGACTAGTAAGTGTATGTGTTATATTATGATGAACAAAGAATGTAATGGTTTAAGAACCTTGGAACGAGATTTATTATTATTAATGTAATAAGAATGTCGTTGAAACACTCATTTTGATGGCGTTTCAATAGAAGGAATGTACAATTATAAGTACCTTGTAGCACCATTTGTTAGGTTGGAAGATACCAGAATTTGGGGGCGTCACAGAATCCACCGGGTTTGGTTCCTTCATTTGATCAACGGGTTAGGTGATGATTTTATTATTTGAGTTGTGATTCTGGGGACAGAATCCTTGTAAGGAGAGAAGGATGTAACAATCCAGAATTTCAAATTATAATATTAAATATTTATTGAATTCTATAAATATTTATTTGATGTATTTATTGTTGAAAATGATGAAATAAATATTTTATTGATGTGGTTATTATTAGTAAATATTTATGAATTAAATTTATTAGATAATATTCCAAATTAAATTGATTTATAATTTAGAGAGTTATAATATAACATGAGAGGTTATATTGTTGTTGAATTTAATAATTTAAATTGGTGTGTTAAGTTATTAAATGAAATTATAATTTTGTGATAATTGTTTAAGTGGAATATTTATTTAAAATATAGTATGGTTGATTTGTGTATTGATTAATGTTGGATATGGAAATCCAAATAAATAATATATGATTATAAATTATAAACTAAATTGTTTATTAAAATAATTAAAGTAGTTTTAAATTGATTTAAACAAAACAAGGCTTAAATATATTAAGTCTTTAATTCTTAAAGGGTTTTGCCAAACAAAGCCTTGTGGCTTTTGGATTTTCAAATTTTGAATTATAATAATATAAATAAAATAAATGAAATAATAAATATAATATATTTATAATAAATACGTTTATTTAGTATGTAACTGATATACTTAATATGGGAGTTAAGGCCATGTCAGGTTTGTTTTTCTTTTACGCATACTGGGTTATTAGTTTGATTATTTGCTAAACTGAGAATTTCAGAGAGAAGCTAAGAGAGAATTGAGAGAAATTTGAGAGAAAACCTTAGAATTTCCAAAGAAAATTCAGTGGTGTTAGCAAGGATTACAAGCTAAGTGAAGGTATTTTATCTAAACCTTTGTATTATATATATATATATATATATATATATATATGTTCTACGGCAACAATTTTTATACTCTGTGAATTTCATATGTTTTGAATTGTTGATATAAAATTAAATTATGATGATTATATGTGTTTGTGATGTTAGAAATAGTGTTTAAACAAGGAAATTGCATGCTAATTTCGGATAACAGTAGAAAAAATATGACAGTGTATGTTTGTATGAATATTTTCTTATGTAGCTTGTGTACGTATCAATTTTGATGGTCAATTCATATATTAAACTGTAAATTGAAGCTTGTTTATGCTAGTTCATTAAAAAACGAAGAGAACGTAGTTTGAATGAAGTGATTTGGTCAAACATTGAAATTCCAGTGATGATTTTTGTGAAGGAGTTCAAAAATGGAGTTTTATATGAAAATATGGAATTTGAGGAAATTAAACTAGTATAATTGTTGTTAAATTATTCTATGTTGGGGAATATGTTGGCAAATATGTTTGTGGTGGTTCTATATCAATTATTTGTGTTAATGTTATTGTTTAGTGGGTAAAATTCGTGTTTGTTGGGCTAAAGTCACCATCGTTCATAGCCGCCTCTTGCCTCTGCCTCAGTACACCAAAGACAATGGCTAGCTAGTGCTAAGGCTAAAAAGCATCTTACATGCGCCATACACCAACGATCCGAGGTAGAGCCTTCTGCTGCTGCTGCTGCAGATTTTGGGGTAGCCTTACCACTTGGTCTAAGGTTATGTTAATGTGTTAAATATGTAGTAAGAAGGTTAAAATAGAACCATGATATTTAATTGATAAATTCAAAGTTTCGAATGATTAGTAAGTGATGAACATGGTATATTAGAACTTAGTGAGCATGAGGAATAGTAAACAGATGTTGTGAAGGTTAACACTTGTAATTTATGATATTTGTATGGTAGCTTAATACTTGTGCTAAAATAATAAGTCTAACTAAAAATGCGTGTTATATTGGAACGTGAATGTTAGTATATCTAATAGATGGTGGTTCTAAACATATATGTAGGTTAATGTGAGTTTAATATTATACTTTACGCTCGAGGCAAGTTTCTAAACTTATCTTTTTTTACTTGGAATAAGTTCTCTAATTCTACTTTTACAATTGAGCAAGTTTTCTAAAACTACACTTTCGTTGAGCTAGTTTGTTTATTATTATGCAAGCTTACTTGTCCTATTTCAACTGTAATTTCGCAAGCTATTGTATCTAGTTTGTTCATGATGATGCAAGTTTTCTAAATCTTATTTTGATGTTATATAAGTTATTCTTTTCTTTAACTTGTTAATTAGCATGCAAGTTTATATAATCTAATATATCGTGGTTGAATTGTTTTTATTGTTCAAATTATTACTCGTTATGCATACTTAGTATTCAATTCAAAATAACCTTGGCTTAATATTGTTCAAGCAATGTATGTGATATTTATTCAAATATTTATGCTGTTACATTATTCCTAAAGCATAACTTCAATATACAATGTTAATTCACTTATGATTTATTCCATAGCATAATGTGAGTACCTTTTATTCAACTAATCTTTAGTTGATGTTCGTTGAATTCCAAATTACCTTGAAATGTATCCAAACCAAACTTATTTTGCTGCAGACTTGTAATCTAAATACTGAGATGAACAACCCTATTATTAGGGGTTTACGCTTAGCATTGAAATGTTTGTGCACAATACATTGTACAAAGGGCTTATCCCCCTAAGTACGTGGAGTCCTTATAGTCTTATAACTGTTAAAGTTTAAGTTGAAAGAGTACTTATAACTGTGGACATGGTTCGTAGTCATTAGACCCTCAATTGTATATTTCAGAATGTTAATTGAACATATCATTCAGTTCTATTGAGTCTATTATTTGGCAAATATTGTAATGTTTATCCATTATTATTTCAAGTGATCTTTGTTTGCTCATTGTTGCTTATATAAATATTACAGCTAAAGTTGAGAAGGTCGACGTACCTAGCACCAGTAAGGGAAAGGGAAAGATGAACAAGTACTGAAGACTTGTAATCTTTTGATATTTTATTATCAGACTTTATTTGAATTATTGTAATGAACTTATTTAAATTCCGCATTTGAATGATTTTATTTAAAGGTTATAAAACCTGAGAGATTTTATTAATGTAATCCCTTAAGACAAGGTTTATTATTAAATTTTTATTATGATTGGGTAGTTAGATATGAATGTTTTGATTAAGGGAACACCAAATCTTGAGGTAATGAAGTACCGGGATTTGGGGGTGTCACAAGTTGGTCTCAAAGCCTTAGGTTATGAATCTTAGGTTGGGAAAAAGACTTAGGAAGTAACCTTTGAAAAGATAGTGGTGATAAACTCTTACCGAGTTTTAAGGAAGAATTAATAAAACACTTATGTGCTTATGTGTTTATAACTTATGTGCTCGTGATTGTCGAGTAGTAATGATTAATAATTAAAAACTTAAAATTTTGTTGTCTGGATAACTAATGTCGGAGAATCCAGTCAGGCTAGGGAGGAAGGACCTCAGATGCCTATAGAGGAGGAGCCTCACGACATTCATGTTATTTTGGAACAACTACTGCCACAGGAGTCAGCATCGTTGGTCAGAGTGGTTAAAGATGAGGATGATGACGTGGAAACGGATGAGGAGGATCCCGTTGAGCTGCCACAAGAGAATGAGGATGACGAGGACGAGGAGGAAGAATATCCACTAACCTCGATAGCTGCTCGTATGTACGATGAAGTCTACGACCGCAACGTGGAACTTCAGGATACAATCAAGGAATTGCAAGAGATAATAGTTGAACAACAAACTGTAATGACACAGAAGGACGATGAGATCCAGGATCGTGAGGAACAACTGACTAATGTCGAGGAGAAGCTAGTACACACTAAAGGAGAGAAAGAACAACTGATCGAGGTGATCGCAGAACTGAAGAACAAACTAAAGGAAGAAGCTACTAAGAGAGTAAGAGCCAAGACGATACGATGAGAGGCTTTTTTTCAACGAACCGGAATAAGAAATGAAGAGACGCAAGGAAAGAGGATGAAGATGGAGGAGATGGATAAATTATTCAACGCCATGATTAATCGAGCTCAAGATCGGGTCATGGGATATCCAATTTAGTTCGAGACTCTACCATCGTACGTGTTAGATCGTCTAACAATGTTACAGGTTATGGAAGAAGAGCGTCGAAAGGCTATGGAGTATCTTAGTAGGACATCTTAGGGAATGTATGCGATTAATAAAATTTTAAATAATGTGTTAATCCCTAGTGTTATGTAACCATGGGATATGATAATGATGATGTTATCCTAAAACTTTTGTAGTTCAGGAAGGTTATGTAAATAGTAGAGATGCTATCGTTTTAGATTTTCAAAGAGATTATGAATAAATAAAATTATTATTTCATTCAAAGTGATATGTGTGATGTGATTATTTCTTTTTGGAGGCAAGTTAAGTAGAAACTACTTAAAGAAGTTGAGTAATAATCTAATGAGTGTATATTTTAACAGAAAATGACTCCCAGACATCAACCTCGAAGACAGAGATCCACTGAAGGAACCAATAACGATAATGTTAATGCTAACCCCATTCAATAACTAGTGACGTTACTGATAGGAGCGTTGTAGAATCAACCACAGAACCAAGGTACAACATTTAAGGATTTCAAGGTGGTTGGACCACCTGAATTATGTGGGTCCATAAATCTAGTCGAGGCACAGAACTGGATTATGGAGAGAGAAAAGATGTTTGATGTCGCTAGGGTAAGGGATGATCAGAAGACTACTTTTACAACATTCATGTTGAAAGCAGAGGCTAGTTATTGGTGGAAGGCCAATAAAACTCGAGAAGGGCCAGGGATGATGACATGGGATAGATTTAAGGAGATATTCTTCAAGACCTATTTCCCAGAGAGTTCGAAGAGTCAGCTAGAAGAACAGTTTTTAGAACTAAAGCAGGGAACGATGACGATGTCTGAGTATGCCGCGAAATTCAACGAGTTGGCGAGGTTTGCGCCATATCAATTCAGTACAGATGAACGCAAGGCGAAGAGGTTTGAACAGGGACTGATGCCCTGGCTGTACAATACGGTCTCCCTGTTCCAGTTGAAGACGTTTGCAGCGATAATGGAGTAGGCAATTCTCGCTGAAGGTGGGGGCGAGTCTGTGACAAAGTTCAATCAGGAACAAGAAAAGAAGAAGAATGGGGTGGAGGTTAAGAATGGTAGTGGAGGTAGTGGAAATGGAAACAAAAATTTAAAGAGGAAATGGAACGGAAATGTGGGTACTGGAAACCAGCAGGGTAACCAACAAAATAAGAAGTTTGAAGCATGTGTTACATGCGGGAAGTTTTACAAGGGTGTGTGTTTGATGGGGAAAAGTGTATGCTTCAATTGTGGACAGGAGGATCACATCACCCTAAATTGCACTCAACCTAAGAACGTGTGCTTCACGTGCGGATCCAAGGATCACTTTGCTCGTGAATTCCCTAAGAAGAAGGCTGGAGAGATAACCATAAGCAATGGAGGTAACAATGGAGGTACATGGGCCATTGCTGGACCAACAAAATCAAACAAACCCACAACTAGAACCTTCATCATGACTGTGTAAGATGCTGTGCAGTCAAAAGATGTGGTGTAAGGTACTATCCCAATCAATGATATAAATGCTTATATATTATTTGATTCGGGTGCTACTTGTTCGTTTATATCTGATGAATTTGCTAAGAAGTTAGAAATACCTAGTGAAGAATTGAATTTCCCTTTAAACATAGAAATTGCGAATAAGGAGGTAATTCCTATTAGGTTCGTATACAAGAACTGTAAGGTGAATATTAAGGGGAATATCATGATGGTAGATTTGATTACGATTAGACTTGGAGAGTTTGATGTTATTTTGGGAATGGATTGGCTGTTCAAATATGGAGCGATAATTGATTGCCAAAAGAAATGTGTAAACCTTATGACTCCGTCAAAGGTAGTTTTTTATGGTAGAAAATCACCTAGACAAATGAGATGTCTGACGATTATACATGCCAAGAAGTTGATGAGTCAAGGATGTGTAGGCTATGTAGCTTACATAGTCGATACTCAGAAGAAGGGTATGAAATTGGAAGAGATACCAGTGGTTAGGGAATTTGTAGATTTGTTTCTGGAGGATTTGCCTGGACTTCCGCCTGACAGAGAGATTGAGTTCGTGATCAACTTAGCGCCAGGAACAACACTGATATCGAAGGCCCCGTACAGAATGGCTCTAGTAGAAATGAAGGAACTGATGGTATAATTGCAATAACTATTAGATAAGAAGTATGTTCAACCAAGCGTATCACCGTGGGGAGCGACGACGTTATTCGTGAAGAAGAAGGATAGGTCAATGCGTCTTTGCATTGATTATATAGAATTACACAAAGTCATTATTAAGAACAAATATCTGTTGCCAAGAATAGATGACTTATTTGATCAGTTGAAGGGTGCTAAATACTTCTCGAAAATAGATTTGAGAAGTGGTTATCACCAATTGAAGGTAAGGAAGGAGGATATACCTAAAACAGAATTCAAAACTCGATATGGACATTACGAGTTTCTGGTGAAGTCTTTTGGTTTAACCAATGCCCCTGCTGCATTCATGGATTTGATGAATAGAGTATTTGAACCATTCTTAGATAAGTTTGTAGTGGTATTTATCGATGACATTCTGGTGTATTCCAAAACTGAAGAAGAACACGTGGAACACTTACGTTTGACATTGGAAACACTGAGGAAAAAAAAGTTGTACGCGAAATTCTCTAAGTGCGAATTTTGGCTAGATCGTGTACAATTTCTTGGGCATATGATTGACAAAGATGGGATTTCAGTAGATCCATCAAAAGTGGAAGCTATAATCAATTGGGAACAACCAAGAACACCGTCGGAGGTGAGGAGTTTCTTGGGACTGGCCGGTTATTATAGAATATTTATTCAAGATTTTTCCAAGATAGCTACTCCGCTAACAAATTTGACAAAGAAAGATGTAAAACTTGTTTGGACGGAGAAATGTGGAGAGTTTTCAAGATTCAAAGAAGAAGCTAAGTGTGGCACATGTGTTGTCGTTACCAGGTAGTATAGGAAACTTTGTGATGTTTAGTGATGCCTCACATAAAGGATTGGGTTGTGTTCTTATGCAGAACGACAAAGTTATTGCGTATGCATCAAGACAACTGAAGGATTATGATAAAGGTTATCTGACTCATGATTTGGAATTGGCTGCAGTAGTATTTGCTCTGAAGATATGGAGACACTATCTCTATGGAGAAAAATGTGAGATCTACACATACCATAAAAGTCTGAAGTATATTTTCACACAAAAGGACCTGAACATGCGTCAAAGAAGATGGATGGAATTTATAAAAGATTACGATTGTGAGATCTTTTATCATCCAGGCAAAGCGAATGTGGTTGCAGATGCTTTAAGCAGAAAAGGTCGGGAAAAATTGATGTTGTTAATCAACCAGGAAGAGCTTATTTCATAGATGGAAAGGCTAGAGTTGGAAATCAAATTTCCTAAAGAAACCGACAAAAAATTATACAAGATAGAAGCTAGTCCAACTTTGGTGGACAAAGTGAAGAATGCTCAACTGCAAGATAAAGAATAAAACGATCAAAGGGAAAGTGGTTGAGGGTAGTGATGTAAAATACAAGATCGATACCGAAGGGCTACTACGGTTCGAGGAAAGAATTTGGGTTCCAGCAGTACCAAAGATTAATGACAAAATCTTGATTGAAGCACACAACACAAGATATTCGATTCATCCAGGAAGTACGAAGATGTATCAAAATTTACGACGACATTTTTGGTGGCCGAACATGAAAAGAGATGTTGCAGAATCTGTCACGAAATGCTTGACATGTCAAAAAGTCAAGGCCGAGCATCAAAGACCAAGCGGATTACTTCAACCATTAGAAATATCAGAATGGAAGTGGGAACACATCACGATGGATTTTGTGATGGGTCTTCTAACTACTCATAGAGGATGCGATGCGATTTGGATGATACTGGACAGACTGACAAAATCAGCACACTTTTTACCAATAAAGATTAGGTTCAATCTTGATCAGTTGGCAAGGTTGTACGCTAAAGAGATCTTTTTGAGACATGGAGGGCCAGTGTCAATTGTGTTAGATAGAGATCTGCAATTTACGTCAAACTTCTGGAAGAGGCTACAAGAATGTATGGGAACACAATTGCGAATGAGTACAGCATACCATCCGGAAATAGACGGGAAAAGTGAACGAACAATCCAGACATTGGAAGATATTCTGAGAGCATGCATCATGGATTTCAAAGGGAGCTGGGAAGAACATTTACCGTTGATGGAATTTGCCTATAACAATAGTTACCACGCGAGCATCGGCATGCCGCCTTATGAGGCATTGTACGGCAGAAAGTACAAAACTCCACTGTACTGGGATGAAGTCGGTGAACGCCAACTGTTAGGACCAGAACTGGTACAATAAACTGCTGAGGTTGTCAAATTCATCAGGACAAGTTTGGTAGCATCCCAAGACAGACAGAAAAAGTATGATGATCAACACAGACAAGATTGTGCATTAGAAGTAGGAAATTATGTATTTCTAAAAGTTTCTCCTTGGAAGGGGAAAATTCATTTCGGTAAAAAGGGAAACCTAAGCCCGAGGTTTATTGGACCCTTCGAAGTGCTGCGAAGAGTTGGAGAAGTGGCTTATGAGGTTGCTCTACCTTCAGAATTGGAAAACATTCATAATGTTTTTCACGTTTCGATGTTACGACCGTATAAACTCGATTACAAGCATACGATCGAGTATGAACCGTTGCAATTCAGTAAAGATTTGTCTTATAAAGAGATTCCAATTCAGATAGTCGACAAGAAAGAACAAGTGCTCATAACAAAAATGATACCTTCTGTGAAGGTGATATGGAGAAACCACAATGTCGAAGAGGCATCATGGGAACTCGAAGCTGAAATGATGAAAAATTTCCTTGAGTTATTTGTTTAATATGTGTCTTCGATTCTGGGGACAGAATCTTTGTAAGAAGGGAAGAATGTGACGATTTTATTATTTGAGTTGTGATTCTAGGGACAGAATCCTTGTAAGGAGAGAAGGATGTAACAATCCGAAATTTCAAATTATAATATTAAATATTTATTGAATTATATAAATATTTATTTGATGTATTTATTGTTGAAAATGATGAAATAAATATTTTATTGATGTGGTTATTATTAGTAAATATTTATGAATTAAATTTATTAGATAATATTCTAAATTATAGTGATTTATAATTTAGAGAGTTGTAATATAACTTGAGAAGTTATAATGTTGTTGAATTTAATAATTTAAATTGGTTTGTTAAGTTATTAAATAAAATTATAATGAAATTATAATTTTGTGATAATTGTTTAAGTGGAATATTTATTTAAAATGTAGTATGGTTGATTTGTGTATTGATTAATGTTGATATGGAAATCCAAATAAATAATATGTGATTATAAATTATAAACTAAATTATTTATTAAAATAATTAAAGTAGTTTTAAGTTGATTTAAACCAAATAAGGCTTAAATATATTAAGTCTTTAAATTTTAAAGGGTTTTTCCAAAGAAAGCCTTGTGGCTTTTGGATTTTCAAATTTTGAATTATAATAATATAAATAAAATAAATAAATAAAATTAAATAATAAATATAATATATTTATAATATATACGTTTATTTAGTATATAACTGATATACTTAATATAGGAGTTAAGGCCATATCAATTTATATTTTTGTTTTACGCATACTGGGTTATTAGTTTGGTTATTTGCTAAACTGAGAATTTCAGAGAGAAGCTAAGAGAGAATTGAGAGAAATTTGAGAGAAAACCTTAGATTTTCCAAAGAAAATTCAGTGGTGTTAGCAAGGATTACAAGCTAAGTGAAGGTATTTTATCTAAACCTTAGTATTATATATATATATGTGTGTGTGTGTGTGTGTGTGTATACATATATATATATATACACACAATATATATGTTCTACGACAACAATTTTTATACTCTGTGAATTTCATATGTTTTGAATTGTTGCTATACAATTAAATTATGATGATTATATGTGTTTCTGATGTTATAACTAGTATTTAAACAAGGAAATTGCATGCTAATTTCGGATAACAGTAGAAAAAAATATGACCGTGTTTGTTTGTATGAATATTTTCTTATGTGGCTTGTGTAAGTATTAACTTTGATGGTCAATTCATATTTTAAACTGCAAATTGAAGCTTGTTTATGCTAGTTCATTAAGAAATGAAGATAATGTAGTTTGAACGAAGTGATTTGGTGAAAAATTGAGATTTTAGTGATGATTTTTGTGAAGGAATTCAAAAATGGAGTTTTATATGAAAATATGGAATTTGAGGAAATTAAACTAGTATAATTGTTGTTAAATTGTTCTATGTTGGGGAATATGTTGGAAAATATGTTTGTGGTGGTTCTATATCAATTGTTTATGTAACGCCCGAGAATTTTGAATTTTTAATGAATTAAATTTTTATTTGATTATGTGGATTAAATGAATTTAATTGAGTTTTTATGTGAGTAAGATGTTCGAAGGACGTTCTATGACCTAGAATGTGTGGATGTTGTTAGTATTCTGGCTTTGTGCTAGAATTAATTGTTGTGAATTATCAAAACAAAAACGAAGGTTTTCTGAGAATGTTTGCGTAAAAACACTATTCATTCGATTTCGTTCGGAGCTAGGGTTTGAGATTCTGAGAAACGCGTAATGATAGAATACGAAGATAGTATGGAATATTCAATAATAATTCTGTTATGGCAAACGAAGTTTTCGCCTGCGGACTTAAAACCTAAGGGTTGAGTATATTGATTTCCGAGAAGGAAATGAAACGCGTAGAAGGAATTCCGTTATGGTTAAGACATGTGTTATACAAGTATGAGACTATTTAGTATCTATGTATAATATGTTGAGTTAATATGAAGTACAATATGATTATCGTACTAGTATTATACGGAAGGAATACGTGAATTATATGTAGGGAATACGATTTGTATTCTAGAATTAAGTTAAGACTTAGTGTTAATTCATTTGGGTTGGATTATGTTTAGTCCAATCAATTGAATGAGCAAGCCTAAGGGATTAAGTGATAAACCCAAGTCAAGGCCCAATATTAGATTAGTTAAGCCCAATACAAGAAAACCTAACCGTGGATCGAACCGGTAGGTCACCGAATGGGTAAAACCCCTGGGGCAACCCATGGGGATGACCCATGGGTATGGTGGACCGGCCACTTGGTGTGCAAGGCAAGCATATCACTTGGTCACCAAGTACTTTACTTGGTGACAAAGTGGTAAATAAGTAAGGAGGTGCAGAATTGGACCATTTTCCCCTCATTTGGTTTTCTATATATAGAAAACTAGAGTTGGATTTTTGTGGTTTTACAAAGCTTGTCCAAATATATTGAGGGAGAGAAAGAGATACAATCATATAATCCTTTTACTTCCAAGCAAACCAATAGGCGTTTATCAAGAACGTGAATTACTTCAAAGGTAAATTATTACAAACCGTAATCTTCATTTTTTTTGATTTCTTTCTCATAGAAGAATCGTAGATGAGTGGAGTGTGTTTATTGAGGAGATATAAGGATGCCTATTAATGATCAAATCATTGATAGGTCATGACCAAATACAAATTGTAAGTGTTTATGTGAGTTAAAACCCTAAGCGTCTTGAACGTTAACTTAGTTATTAACGAACGTTTTGAAAACTGTTATAGCTAAGGGATGTGCATATTGCTTGGTTAGGATGTAGATATGAAGTCCATGGAGTATTCCATGTGATTTGGCTTAGAGAACATTAGTAATGAAGTTATGACGAATTGTACAGAAATAGACGTTAAACGTCGAAAATATAAAAAAAGCCTAGATTAAAGGTCAAAAGTTGTCGTGTGACTTCAAAACGTTGGTTTCCAATGTTAACACGTGAGATAAGGTAATTAAGAGTCGTTGGCGAAAGAATCGTCGCACTCTGACTTATAACGAAGAAAACGAGTATTGAACGGATGAAAACGTTAAACGAACGCTTAAAAATGAACTCAAAGGTGAATTCTAAGTTAACGAATTCATAAATTTGAAATTCTTATACGAACACGTAAAGGATGTAAATCCTGACTTGTAGGCTTTCGAATGAGTCAATTCGGATGTAAAATGAACAAATTAGGAAGTCGGGAGTTTCGTTTAGAAACCAAACTATTTTGCCCAACAGTGCATACAGACTCGGTACATGCAGTCACCAAAACTAGTACAAAAAGTGGTAAGCGCTATGGCTGACTTCGTAGAGTAATGCCGCTAACTCGCGCATGAAAGAATGCCACTAAAATATAAAGGATGTCAAATAAATACCGATGAAAAGAAAAATGTTGACCAAGTTAGGTTTTGTTCCATTTTGAAGGTAGACCTAAAGTAAGACATTAAAGGTACTTAAAGTACATGATAAGACTTACCATAAATCACTTATAAGGTGTTAATGTAAGAAGATTTAGTAAGGTTTAATAGAAATTAAACGAAGAACACGAAGACGTAATAAGTGAACCGTGAATGACGTTCAACGTTGTTAGTTAACCAATAATAATCGAATGTCGGTTAAGGACGTAAGAATGATAATGAAATGTAACGAAGTATAGAAAGTTGAATCGACTTTAATAACAAAGTTAATTCAAATAAAACATTGAAGAGAAAAAAGTTGGTTAGAACCGTAAAGTTAGTTTATTTAATAACTAATTACAGTGTGCTATGTGAATGTATCATCTAGATCCTGTAAAGACTGAGAATATTTGAATTGTATATTCGAAGAAACTTGAAGGCAAGTCTTTCTTAACGCTTGCCTAACCTTCGTGTTAGCCAAGTTTTTACGTGATGCGTGATAAACAATGCATGAATGGTATTAAGGAAAGAGTCAATGCATGTTTTATCCTGGATAGACAAGTTTTGAAGAATAGATTGAATTGTTTACAAGTCTGTTGATATAGAACTGTTAACGCTATCTTATGCTAAGTATTTGGTACGGATGTAAAGGTAAGTTTGTCCAAGTACAAACAAAAGTATTTTTCATCGATTATTCGATGGGCATGCGAGGTTGCCAAATGTTGAACGTAAATACGTTTAACATAAGAGTGTTGATCAATATAGAGTACAATAGGTTGATCACCTAGAAGTGCTCATAAGTAAAGACGGGTGGATGGCCTTAGTGCCGGATATCCTTTTCAAGTATGAAAAAGAAAAGAGTATGTTCATGGTCTATTGACCGGTTCATCATTCCTAAGCTATTATATATGCTCTGGAATTGTTGTAGGAGAAGTATTAGTCAAATGTTTCATAATGCTTCGTAGATAATTGTTCAGATATGGAAATAAAGCATGTATTTATTGATGTGATATTCATATGATTCGTTGTTAAGACTTGCTGAGCTAGTTATGCTCATTCTTGCTTGAACCATATGTTTGTAGCTAAAGCCGAACGAACTGAGAGTTCTAAGAGAGATAAATGCAAGGCTAAGATGGACAATTAATCGTCATGTAATAGACTAGTGTATTTGTATGTAATATACTTATGACGAACAACGAATGTATTCGGTTATGAACCTAGGAAAGGATTTATTACAGATGTAATACAAAGATAGTAATTACACTCATTTTGTTGTTATTTCAATGGAATGATTGTATGAAATGTAGTATCATGGAGCACCATCTGTCGGGTTGGAAGATACCCGAATTTGGGGGCGTCACAGGTTGGTATCAAAGCATTAGGTTATAAAACTTAAGGGGGGGAGAACCTTAGGCTAATAACCTCATTAGGAAAGGAAGAGTCTGAAGAAAGTTAACTCAAGTCAAATGAGTTAATAGGGTATTGAGGAAACTCAGTACCGAAAGATTTAAAAGATGGAAAGTAACCCTAAATGGATTAAATGTGATTTGTGCTTATATTATTGTGTATTATGTACTAATCAATTTGTTATGTGTTATTGTAGATGTCGGTTGATAGCTTGATGTATAGGTATATACATGTGATCAACGAGGAGTCCGTGAACGGAGTTGAGACAGTACCTATGCCTATAGCAGACATACCTGTAGTGATTCTAGAAGAGTTAGAGCCCGAGGAATATTACTCGGAGGAGGACTATTCTGAGGAGACCATGGGGATAACATCATATTTGAATATAATGATTGATGTGGTGGATGACATGGAGGTAACATCGATTAATACGGTGATGCCTGCCTTATAGTCCTCACCTATAGAGACTATGAGGGCAATGTACCTCTCAGTGCTTGACCGTAACATGCAACTGCACAATATGGTGCAACACCAGAAGGAAGAGATCAGTGATCTCTATGGGGCAAAAGAGTTTGCAGAGTCAGACTATGAGATAGAGCATGATGAGAAAGTGCTCATGACTGACAAGGCCCAGGACTATAAGAACGAGGTCATAGAACTTCGTAAGAAACTGGTTGAAACAGACTAGAAGATAGCATGAATGTCATATATAAATGACAGTGCACACGAGGATTTCAAGCTAAAGATAGCTTATTATTCTATTGAGTCGGGACAGACTCGACATACTATAAGTCAAGATATTGTGTCGATTCTGGCGAACCAAAAGCATGAGAATGCTGTTAGGCAGTATTAGGAGTAGTATGATAAATACTTTTGTGTAGTGACGTAAAACCCTCTTTTGTATAATTAAATGGTAGTCTTTTTGTAAATCCCAATTTTTGTAGAAGTCAATCGGGGGATGTATATGTACTAGCTTTTGGGCTATGGAAAGCAACTTGTAAATAGTTTTGAACTATAAAGAAGCATTTTAATATAAATAAGTTTTTATTTTAATTATTGTGCTGTGTATGAGTTATTGTTCAGTTGTTTGACGACTAATAAAGAAGTAAGTAAATAAGTAATAATGGAACTTTATTTATTTAATCAGAAATGCCGCCAAGAAGAAGGCAACGTAACCAAGAGGCGGAAACGCATAATGAGAACGAGTGGGGGGGGGGGTCCATATAATCCAATGCAAGAGTTCGTTAATTTATTAACGGATGCATTTAACCAAGCTGGGGGTAGAGCACCTACAGGACCTAGGGTAGCCCGAACGACTACTTTTAAGGAATTTAAGAGTGTAAGTCCACCCGAATTTAAGGGAACAACGGACCCAATGGAGGCCCAAACATGGGTCAAGGAAATAGAGAAGGTATTTGTTATTACAAACGTATCTGAGGCATAAAAGACTTCTTTTGTGACCTATATGATGAAGGGGGAAGCCAACTACTGGTGGGAGGCTCGTCAGGGTGGGGCTGGAGCGGAAGTTGTTACATGGGAACAGTT